>CM060371.1:51781059-51950843 GCA_030545235.1 Helianthus tuberosus | reverse complement strand
ATTATCCAAATGTTAACATGGCACACAACTCTCCATGTCCCACAACGACTCTTCCTTGTGCAAGCTCCAGCTAAGAACCTATTGACCTGCAAAGCATGTAGTAACGAGTCAACAACAAGTTGAGTGAGTTCACGGTTGGGTGTTCATTTTAAGTTGTTCCAAAAACAGTTTCCTTTAACTGGCATCCTGCCGTGGGGGTTACCCCATAGTTGAAAAATGTGATTTGTTTAACCCATTAACTCTGGCAATCCAGCCGTGGGGGCTACCCCATGATAGTTATCTGGCATTTCGGCCGTGGGGGCTACCCCATGTATACACTAGACTCGTTACCATATCGACTACTGACTGAAGTCATGTTTATGTGCCATGAAACTGGCAATGTCTATCAGCATTGACGTGCCCCAGATCCATTAGTTCACGCCCGTCCTCTGCGGCACGGTGTGAGGCTTGTCAGACCTAAATAGCACTATCTAACTAATGACCCGCTCGCCATTGGCCCGGCGATTAAGTCGATATAAAAAGGAGGGACTTCGTGATAGAGAGTTTTGGTCTAGTATAGTTATCTGTCCGTGAGGACGAGGAATTACATTCCTGAACCATTACTGTCCTACCCAAGAAAGGACGAGGAATTCATATTCCTTAACCCCATTCCCAACCCCTGGGAATCCCATGCTTTGTAGAGTGTGAACTCACCTTGGTTTGCTCGGCGGATTACACAGAAAAGTCAAGTCTAGCAGCTAGTGGTCAACCACGTCCTAACATGGTTACCAATACAAGTCAGGTCTTGGTTCAAGTATCGCACGTATGTTTACACATAAGCTAACAGTTACGAACACGTATAGATCATGGCAACCACGAAAACACTTAAACAGTTAAGTCCATAAAACGCCCAACTTGTACGGCCCAAAAGGTTGGGCTCGCACAAGTTCATTAGCCCAATTATCTTGTGCGATTTCCCCAAGTAAAGCACAATAGTGTAACCCGGCCCAACATACATGCACAGCCCAATAACAAATCAACACTTAATTTATGCGATCCATGTAGTCTTATGCGATTAGCCTTGTTATCTAGCACAACTATCTACGGCCCAACAAATAGCATAACAGTTCTAACATATATCGGCCCAAATAGACACACAAGTCTTGTGCGATCCTATTGAGGTTGTGCGACTAGGTTTGGGCTTGGAGGCCCAACAGTTAAACAAACAATTCAACTTGTGCGATCCAACAGTTCATGTGCGACTGAGGATCTCTTGTGCGGCCGAACATGCCTTATGCGACTGGACATCTTGTACGACCAAGAGGTCTTGTGCGAATAGTTTGCTTGTGTGATTAAGGTGTCTTGTGCGACCAGCTTTAGTGATTCGAATAATATGGAAATCAGTTACACAACTTAAATTTTGCAACCAATTGCCAAGTTTCCTTTTATTTATCAATTAACAACTTAACAGTTTCCTATCAAATTAACAGTAGATCAAACAAGGGTTTTTTTTTTAACATCCAATCCATATGAACCCTAAATAATCAAAGCATGAACATCAATCATAATTATCTGCACGATTTATTTTCTTGATTGCTAGCATACATCCTAATAATCCAACTATCAATCCAATCGTACATCACAGCCGATTCATTGTAATCGATTAACAACATCACATTATCAACAACCCGAAACATATACATATCAGCCGATTTAACAAGCTTTCGGTTTTCATTCATTATCATTAATCCCAACTCATACTAGCACAACATCAACCATTCAGATTTAACATGTATATAGTCGATTTCATATATTCAAGATCTAACACGTATCATTCAAAACAATCATAACAATACATCATCAATCATATCGAGCATATGTAACACACATCATAAAACCATCAAACAATAATTAACATACTAACCGAATAGAGAAGGAACAAGAATTGATCCGAACACTATGAACTTCGATGAGGAGGATGTTTGGCTGCCTTCGGTTTCGTGAGAGAGAGAGAGAGAGGGAGGAGAGCTAGGGTTTGTGTGTTTAGAATGTTTAGCAAAACAAGTGAGGAGTATACTCTATCCCCTAATGTTATGCGACAAAGAGAAGGAGTGGGCCGAACCCTCAATGGGCTGCCCATTGGTCCGAATACAAAGTGTAGCCCAATTGGGCTTGTGCGATCGAATGGTGTTGTGCGTTTATCATACATACATTCACAAGCATGTAATAACATAACATTCACATAAATATTCACTTTCATAAAAGTCACATATCGTACACATACGTTACATCAAAGTACAAAGATCGGTTTGGAAATACGAGTTGTCACATTATCCCAAAGTTGAAAGAAATTTCGTCCCGAAATTTAGCACGTGCTCACTGAGGAAGCTAGTTAAGTTGCATGGTTTTCCTGGTTTTCCTGGGGTGTCACATCCTCCCCCCGTTGATCTGGAATTTCGTCCCGAAATTCCATAGCTTCAGCCTCAGTAGTAGCTGTACCGGTTGCGAACAGTTGGGGATACTTTTGTTTCATCTGATCTTCGCGTTCCCAGGTGAACTCTGGGCCGCGACGTGAGTTCCAACGAACTCGAACGAGAGGTATTCTAGTACGCTTGAGGACCTTAACATCCCGGTCCGTGATTTCAACAGGTTCCTCGACGAATCGTAACTGCTCGTCGATAGTGAGCTCCTTCAAAGGAACTACGTAGGTCTCGTCTGACAGGCACTTCTTCAGATTTGACACGTGGAAAACATTGTGAACTGCACTGAGTTCCGCTGGTAAGTTTAGTCTGTAGGCCGCCTTGCCTATTTTCTCAATAACTTCAAAAGGTCCAACGTATCGTGGGTTAAGCTTGCCCCGTTTACCAAAACGAACCACACCCTTCCAGGGTGAAACTTTGAGTAGTACACGCTCCCCAACCTGGAGCTCTAGTGGTTTCCTGCCCTTATCGGCGTAGACTTTCTGACGGTCTCGAGCTGCCGCCATTCGTTGTCGTATCTGAGCAATTTTCTCTGTTGTGTCCACCACATGTTCTGGACCAGTAATCTGACTATCCCCCACCTCTGCCCAACAAAGAGGTGACCGGCATTTACGCCCGTACAATGCCTCAAACGGAGCAGCTTTAATGCTGGTGTGGTAGCTATTATTGTACGAAAATTCCACAAGTGGCAGATGCTTTTCCCAGCCGTTGCCAAAATCAATTACACATGCCCTAAGCATGTCTTCGAGGGTCTGGATGGTACGTTCTGACTGCCCATCCGTTTGCGGGTGATAAGCTGTGCTCATATCTAACCTTGAGCCAAAAGACTTGTGCATTGCTTGCCACAGTTCTGATGTAAAACGTGCATCTCAATCCGAGATAATAGAGGTGGGCACCCCGTGCCTCGAGACAACTTCCTTGAGGTATACTTCTGCTAGGGTGGAGAACTTATCCGTTTCTTTGATGGCCAAGAAGTGAGCAGACTTTGTGAGTCGATCCACGATCACCCAAATAGTATCGTTACCCCGCTGAGATCTAGGCAGGCCAGTAACAAAATCAATGGAAATTTGCTCCCATTTCCATTGTGGTATCTCAGGTTGTTGAAGGGGCCTGAAGGTTTCTGGTATTATGCCTTGACTCTCGCACAAGTCAAGCACTTGCTAACGTAAGTTGCTATGTGGGCCTTCATGCTAGGCCACCAGTATGTGGTTTTGATATCGTGGTACATTTTATCCGAGCCAGGGTGCACTGAGTAACGAGACTTGTGTGCCTCATCCATCACAAGCTCTCGTAGGTTGCCATAAAATGGGACCCCAAATGCGTCCCGTGACATAGTAAGCACCGTCTTCCTTCTGTTCTAAGCGTTGCCTCGAGCCGCGTAGGGCTTCAGCCCTGACGTTTTCTGGTTTCAATGCTTCTACCTGAGCATTTCGTATTTGGGAAGGAAGACTAGACTGTGTAGTGAGTTGTAAAGCTCGTACGCGCTTAGGCGCAGTGTCCTTTCGACTGAGGGCGTCGGCCACAACATTGGCTTTGCCCGGGTGGTACCTGATCGAGCATTCGTAGTCATTCAACAGTTCGACCCATCGTCGTTGTCGCATATTGAGTTCCTTCTGTTTAAAGATATGCTCAAGGCTCCTGTGATCAGTGTAGATAGCGCATTTGGTACCATACAGGTAGTGTCTCCATATCTTAAGTGCAAAAACAACCGCTCCCAGCTCCAGATCGTGTGTAGTGTAGTTCTTTTCATGCACTTTGAGTTGACGTGAGGCGTAGGCTATAACTTTATCCCGCTGCATCAATACGCAACCAAGACCCTGAATGGATTCGTTGCAATAAACCACGAAGTCGTCTGTGCCCTCTGGCAATGAAAGGATAGGTGCACTGCAAAGTCTATCCTTTAATTGCTGAAACGCTAACTCCTGTGCGTTTCCCCAACGATAAACAACGCCCTTCTGCGTTAGTGAAGTAAGAGGCTGAGCAATCTTAGAAAAATCCTTGATAAATCTCCTGTAGTAACCTGCCAATCCCAAGAATTGGCGAATTTCCGTTGGCGTACGAGGTGCAGGCCAGCTCTTGATCGACTCTACCTTGGATGGATCCACGTGAATCCCATCTTTGTTCACTACATGGCCTAAAAAATGGACTTCGCGAAGCCAGAAGTCACATTTTGAAAACTTGGCGTACAGCTGTTCTGTTCGAAGGAGTTCCAAAATAAGTCGTCAATGTTGCTCGTGTTCCTCCTGACTCTTAGAATAGATCAGGATGTCGTCTATGAATACAATAACGAACTTGTCTAGGTACGGCTTGCACACTCGATTCATCAAATCCATGAAGACCACAGGTGCGTTTGTCAGCCCAAAAGGCATGACCAAGAACTCATAGTGGCCATATCGAGTTCTAAAGGCTGTTTTAGAGACGTCCTCCTCTCGGACTCTCAGCTGGTGGTATCCTGATCTCAAATCAATCTTCGAATAGTAGCTCGACCCTTGCAGCTGGTCGAACAAGTCGTCGATGCGTGGAAGAGGATAGCGATTCTTCACAGTCACCTTGTTCAGTTCACGGTAGTCGATGCACATTCTGAACGTACCGTCTTTCTTCTTCACCAAAAGCACTGGAGCTCCCCAGGGCGAAGAACTAGGACGAATAAAACCCTTATCTAAGAGTTCTTGTAGTTGCGTAGATAGCTCTTTCAACTCTGATGGAGCTAAACGATACGGTGCACGAGCTATGGGCGCCGCTCCAGGAGCTAACTCGATTTGAAACTCGACCTGACGATGAGGCGGGAGACTAGGTAGTTCCTCAGGAAATACCTCAGGATAGTCGCGTACAATCGGGAAGTCTTCTATCTTTTTCTCTTTCTTCGAGGTGTCAGTAACGAGAGCCAGAAAGGCAGTGTGGCCCTTACGCAAACACTTTTGGGCCTTAAGGGAAGAAATGATGCTCACAACAGCACCACTCTTGTCGCCACGGATCATAAGAGGTTCATCACCTGGGCGGGGAAAACGGACAATCTTTTCGTTGCAAAGAATCTCTGCTTGGTGTTGGGATAACCAGTCCATCCCAATTACAACGTCGAAACTACCCAGAGTGATAGGAAGGAGGTCGATCGAGAAAGTGTGATCAGCAAGTACTAGGTTACAACCTTTAACTACGTGTGTGACCTCTATACTTTTACCATTAGCTAACTCTACAGCGTGTTTAGGATTCAAAGGTGTTGGGGTACGCTTAAGCAGTTGACTAACTTTTTGGGACACATAACTAGAATCAGCACCCGAATCAAATAAGACAGTAACGTAAAAGTCGTCGAGAAGGAACTTACCCGTCACAACATTGGGATCATTCCTTGCTTCTCCATTGCCAATAACGAACGCACGGCCCCTTGCGCCATTGCCATTATTACCCCCGTTGTTTCCATTCCCCTGATTGTTGTTGTTATTGTTGTTCTGGTTCATGTTTAGCTGGGGACAATCTCTCTTGAAGTGGCCTTCAGCTCCACACTGAAAGCACCCTTTGTTATTACCCTGCGGCTGCTGTTGCTGGCGTTGGTTCTGTTGAGCTTGTTGTTGTTGATGATTCTGGTTTGCGGGGTAAAGACTTCTACAATCCTTCGCTGCGTGGCCTGGCTTGTTGCACCGATGGCAGTTACCCCTGGTGCATGGCCCGCTGTGATGTAAGTTACAACGATTACACTTAGGGTGATTCCCCTTGTACCCACCACGGCTTTGGCTGCCAGACGATTGCTGACTAGGACTCCTATAGTCGTCAGTCCTTCTCTGCTGAGACTGAGATTGCACCGAAGTTGAACCTTTGCTTGAAGCCCCATCCCATTTACGTTTGTTATCACTGGGAGGTTCAGAGGTAGCTGTAGCACTAATACGTTTTGGTAACCTGTTCTGCTCCACCGCCTGATCAGTGAGACGGTGAGCCAACTGAACAACCTGCTGGATGGTGGCGAGGTTCGCTGAAGTCACATGACTTTGGATTTCTGGCACTAAGCCCTTGAGAAAAAGTTCAATACGCTTGATTGGAGGGTCCACCATAGTAGGACACAATAAAGCAAGCTCATTCGACCTCTTAGTATATGCCTCAATTTCCGACCCCGTCATCTTGAGGTTGAAGAACTCGACTTCCAGCTTATGAATGTCGTCACGACTACAGTATTCCTCCTTGATCATCTCTTTAAAATTGTTCCATGGGGTAGCGTTAGCAGCAACCAACCCCAGCATTTGAACCTGGGCGTTCCACCATGTGAGGGCTAAACCCTCGAGAGTGCCGGTAGCATATTTCACCCTGCGTGCCTCAGGGCATTCGCACATTTCGAACACAGATTCTAGTTTCTCAAACCAGTGGAGGAGACCTACTGCTCCTTCAGTGCCACTAAAAGTAGTGGGTCGGCAGTCCATGAAAGTTTTGAAGGTGCAAACAGGTGGCTGAGCATGCTGACCTGTTGTGGGTATAAGAAAGGACAAAGTTTAACACGAGGATAGGTTCACGAGAGTAGGACCTAAAGATCCTAGAATGAGTTTTAAACAGCAGGGTATACCTCCTGCTTGTGCGGCTGCAAGTGCCGCAGCAACCTGTTCGTTAATCAGAGCCGTCAACTGGGCTTGTGTCATGTTAATGCGTCCAGACATGATCTTCATATCAAGGGAAACATGAGTGAGAAGGGTTCGCGAAAATGCGATGACAGGAGAGAGTAAGCACATACGTGTTCAAGCAACAGTAGCTATACTAACTAAGCATATCATGAGCAAAGTTCTATGTAATCTATCATGTAGGTAATATAACATAAACCATATCACCTAGAATGTCGAGTCTTGCACGTGGAGTGAAGCGTCGTTGTGGATCGTAGAGCACTGTACAGGTTATAGTCTGGTTTTAACAAAAACGTTTTTCTTTATTAAAACCAAGTTCTCTATAACCAATGGCTCTGATACCAATCTGTCACACCCCCAAAATCCACACGCGGAGTATCACCGCTTGGAGGCGTGACTGACCAGGATCAAACCACTAATCATAGTGAACAAGCAAATAATTAAATGTAAAAGTCCAACCAATACATTTAGTGTCCAAAACAAACATAGTTAAGTTATGAGCGGAAGCATAATGTTTAAAACCAAATCAAAAGTTCAATTATCCAAATGTTAACATGGCACACAACTCTCCATGTCCCACAACGACTCTTCCTTGTGCAAGCTCCAGCTAAGAACCTATTGACCTGCAAAGCATGTAGTAACGAGTCAACAACAAGTTGAGTGAGTTCACGGTTGGGTGTTCATTTTAAGTTGTTCCAAAAACAGTTTCCTTTAACTGGCATCCTGCCGTGGGGGTTACCCCATAGTTGAAAAATGTGATTTGTTTAACCCATTAACTCTGGCAATCCAGCCGTGGGGGCTACCCCATGATAGTTATCTGGCATTTCGGCCGTGGGGGCTACCCCATGTATACACTAGACTCGTTACCATATCGACTACTGACTGAAGTCATGTTTATGTGCCATGAAACTGGCAATGTCTATCAGCATTGACGTGCCCCAGATCCATTAGTTCACGCCCGTCCTCTGCGGCACGGTGTGAGGCTTGTCAGACCTAAATAGCGCTATCTAACTAATGACCCGCTCGCCATTGGCCCGGCGATTAAGTCGATATAAAAAGGAGGGACTTCGTGATAGAGAGTTTTGGTCTAGTATAGTTATCTGTCCGTGAGGACGAGGAATTACATTCCTGAACCATTACTGTCCTACCCAAGAAAGGACGAGGAATTCATATTCCTTAACCCCATTCCCAACCCCTGGGAATCCCATGCTTTGTAGAGTGTGAACTCACCTTGGTTTGCTCGGCGGATTACACAGAAAAGTCAAGTCTAGCAGCTAGTGGTCAACCACGTCCTAACATGGTTACCAATACAAGTCAGGTCTTGGTTCAAGTATCGCACGTATGTTTACACATAAGCTAACAGTTACGAACACGTATAGATCATGGCAACCACGAAAACACTTAAACAGTTAAGTCCATAAAACGCCCAACTTGTACGGCCCAAAAGGTTGGGCTCGCACAAGTTCATTAGCCCAATTATCTTGTGCGATTTCCCCAAGTAAAGCACAATAGTGTAACCCGGCCCAACATACATGCACAGCCCAATAACAAATCAACACTTAATTTATGCGATCCATGTAGTCTTATGCGATTAGCCTTGTTATCTAGCACAACTATCTACGGCCCAACAAATAGCATAACAGTTCTAACATATATCGGCCCAAATAGACACACAAGTCTTGTGCGATCCTATTGAGGTTGTGCGACTAGGTTTGGGCTTGGAGGCCCAACAGTTAAACAAACAATTCAACTTGTGCGATCCAACAGTTCATGTGCGACTGAGGATCTCTTGTGCGGCCGAACATGCCTTATGCGACTGGACATCTTGTACGACCAAGAGGTCTTGTGCGAATAGTTTGCTTGTGTGATTAAGGTGTCTTGTGCGACCAGCTTTAGTGATTCGAATAATATGGAAATCAGTTACACAACTTAAATTTTGCAACCAATTGCCAAGTTTCCTTTTATTTATCAATTAACAACTTAACAGTTTCCTATCAAATTAACAGTAGATCAAACAAGGGTTTTTTTTTTAACATCCAATCCATATGAACCCTAAATAATCAAAGCATGAACATCAATCATAATTATCTGGACGATTTATTTTCTTGATTGCTAGCATACATCCTAATAATCCAACTATCAATCCAATCGTACATCACAGCCGATTCATTGTAATCGATTAACAACATCACATTATCAACAACCCGAAACATATACATATCAGCCGATTTAACAAGCTTTCGGTTTTCATTCATTATCATTAATCCCAACTCATACTAGCACAACATCAACCATTCAGATTTAACATGTATATAGTCGATTTCATATATTCAAGATCTAACACGTATCATTCAAAACAATCATAACAATACATCATCAATCATATCGAGCATATGTAACACACATCATAAAACCATCAAACAATAATTAACATACTAACCGAATAGAGAAGGAACAAGAATTGATCCGAACACTATGAACTTCGATGAGGAGGATGTTTGGCTGCCTTCGGTTTCGTGAGAGAGAGAGAGAGAGAGGGAGGAGAGCTAGGGTTTGTGTGTTTAGAATGTTTAGCAAAACAAGTGAGGAGTATACTCTATCCCCTAATGTTATGCGACAAAGAGAAGGAGTGGGCCGAACCCTCAATGGGCTGCCCATTGGTCCGAATACAAAGTGTAGCCCAATTGGGCTTGTGCGATCGAATGGTGTTGTGCGTTTATCATACATACATTCACAAGCATGTAATAACATAACATTCACATAAATATTCACTTTCATAAAAGTCACATATCGTACACATACGTTACATCAAAGTACAAAGATCGGTTTGGAAATACGAGTTGTCACATTATCCCAAAGTTGAAAGAAATTTCGTCCCGAAATTTAGCACGTGCTCACTGAGGAAGCTAGTTAAGTTGCATGGTTTTCCTGGTTTTCCTGGGGTGTCACATCCTCCCCCCGTTGATCTGGAATTTCGTCCCGAAATTCCGTAGCTTCAGCCTCGGTAGTAGCTGTACCGGTTGCGAACAGTTGGGGATACTTTTGTTTCATCTGATCTTCGCGTTCCCAGGTGAACTCTGGGCCGCGACGTGAGTTCCAACGAACTCGAACGAGAGGTATTCTAGTACGCTTGAGGACCTTAACATCCCGGTCCGTGATTTCAACAGGTTCCTCGACGAATCGTAACTGCTCGTCGATAGTGAGCTCCTTCAAAGGAACTACGTAGGTCTCGTCTGACAGGCACTTCTTCAGATTCGACACGTGGAAAACATTGTGAACTGCACTGAGTTCCGCTGGTAAGTTTAGTCTGTAGGCCGCCTTGCCTATTTTCTCAATAACTTCAAAAGGTCCAATGTATCGTGGGTTAAGCTTGCCCCGTTTACCAAAACGAACCACACCCTTCCAGGGTGAAACTTTGAGTAGTACACGCTCCCCAACCTGGAGCTCTAGTGGTTTCCTGCCCTTATCGGCGTAGACTTTCTGACGGTCACGAGCTGCCGCCATTCGTTGTCGTAGCTGAGCAATTTTCTCTGTTGTGTCCACCACATGTTCTGGACCAGTAATCTGACTATCCCCCACCTCTGCCCAACAAAGAGGTGACCGGCATTTACGCCCGTACAATGCCTCAAACGGAGCAGCTTTAATGCTGGTGTGGTAGCTATTATTGTACGAAAATTCCACAAGTGGCAGATGCTTTTCCCAGCCGTTGCCAAAATCAATTACACATGCCCTAAGCATGTCTTCGAGGGTCTGGATGGTACGTTCTGACTGCCCATCCGTTTGCGGGTGATAAGCTGTGCTCATATCTAACCTTGAGCCAAAAGACTTGTGCATTGCTTGCCACAGTTCTGATGTAAAACGTGCATCTCGATCCGAGATAATAGAGGTGGGCACCCCGTGCCTCGAGACAACTTCCTTGAGGTATACTTCTGCTAGGGTGGAGAACTTATCCGTTTCTTTGATGGCCAAGAAGTGAGCAGACTTTGTGAGTCGATCCACGATCACCCAAATAGTATCGTTACCCCGCTGAGATCTAGGCAGGCCAGTAACAAAATCAATGGAAATTTGCTCCCATTTCCATTGTGGTATCTCAGGTTGTTGAAGGGGCCTGAAGGTTTCTGGTATTATGCCTTGACTCTCGCACAAGTCAAGCACTTGCTAACGTAAGTTGCTATGTGGGCCTTCATGCTAGGCCACCAGTATGTGGTTTTGATATCGTGGTACATTTTATCCGAGCCAGGGTGCACTGAGTAACGAGACTTGTGTGCCTCATCCATCACAAGCTCTCGTAGGTTGCCATAAAATGGGACCCAAATGCGTCCCGTGACGTAGTAAGCACCGTCTTCCTTCTGTTCTAAGCGTTGCCTCGAGCCGCGTAGGGCTTCAGCCCTGACGTTTTCTGGTTTCAATGCTTCTACCTGAGCATTTCGTATTTGGGAAGGAAGACTAGACTGTATAGTGAGTTGTAAAGCTCGTACGCGCTTAGGCGCAGTGTCCTTTCAACTGAGGGCGTCGGCCACAACATTGGCTTTGCCCGGGTGGTACCTGATCGAGCATTCGTAGTCATTCAGCAGTTCGACCCATCGTCGTTGTCGCATATTGAGTTCCTTCTGTTTAAAGATATGCTCAAGGCTCCTGTGATCAGTGTAGATAGCGCATTTGGTACCATACAGGTAGTGTCTCCATATCTTAAGTGCAAAAACAACCGCTCCCAGCTCCAGATCGTGTGTAGTGTAGTTCTTTTCATGCACTTTGAGTTGACGTGAGGCGTAGGCTATAACTTTATCCCGCTGCATCAATACGCAACCAAGACCCTGAATGGATTCGTCGCAATAAACCACGAAGTCGTCTGTGCCCTCTGGCAATGAAAGGATAGGTGCACTGCAAAGTCTATCCTTTAAGTGCTGAAACGCTAACTCCTGTGCGTTTCCCCAACGATAAACAACGCCCTTCTGCGTTAGTGAAGTAAGAGGCTGAGCAATCTTAGAAAAATCCTTGATAAATCTCCTGTAGTAACCTGCCAATCCCAAGAATTGGCGAATTTCCGTTGGCGTACGAGGTGCAGGCCAGCTCTTGATCGACTCTACCTTGGATGGATCCACGTGAATCCCATCTTTGTTCACTACATGGCCTAAAAAATGGACTTCGCGAAGCCAGAAGTCACATTTTGAAAACTTGGCGTACAGCTGTTCTGTTCGAAGGAGTTCCAAAATAAGTCGTAAATGTTGCTCGTGTTCCTCCTGACTCTTAGAATAGATCAGGATGTCGTCTATGAATACAATAACGAACTTGTCTAGGTACGGCTTGCACACTCGATTCATCAAATCCATGAAGACCACAGGTGCGTTTGTCAGCCCAAAAGGCATGACCAAGAACTCATAGTGGCCATATCGAGTTCTAAAGGCTGTTTTAGAGACGTCCTCCTCTCGGACTCTCAGCTGGTGGTATCCTGATCTCAAATCAATCTTCGAATAGTAGCTCGACCCTTGCAGCTGGTCGAACAAGTCGTCGATGCGTGGAAGAGGATAGCGATTCTTCACAGTCACCTTGTTCAGTTCACGGTAGTCGATGCACATTCTGAACGTACCGTCTTTCTTCTTCACAAAAAGCACTGGAGCTCCCCAGGGCGAAGAACTAGGATGAATAAAACCCTTATCTAAGTGTTCTTGTAGTTGCGTAGATAGCTCTTTCAACTCTGATGGAGCTAAACGATACGGTGCACGAGCTATGGGCGCCGCTCCAGGAGCTAACTCGATTTGAAACTCGACCTGACGATGAGGCGGGAGACCAGGTAGTTCCTCAGGAAATACCTCAGGATAGTCGCGTACAATCGGGAAGTCTTCTATCTTTTTCTCTTTCTTCGAGGTGTCAGTAACGAGAGCCAGAAAGGCAGTGTGGCCCTTACGCAAACACTTTTGGGCCTTAAGGGAAGAAATGATGCTCACAACAGCACCACTCTTGTCGCCACGGATCATAAGAGGTTCATCACCTGGGCGGGGAAAACGGACAATCTTTTCGTTGCAAAGAATCTCTGCTTGGTGTTGGGATAACCAGTCAATCCCAATTACAACGTCGAAACTACCCAGAGTGATAGGAAGGAGGTCGATCGAGAAAGTGTGATCAGCAAGTACTAGGTTACAACCTTTAACTACGTGTGTGACCTCTATACTTTTACCATTAGCTAACTCTACAGCGTGTTTAGGATTCAAAGGTGTTGGGGTACGCTTAAGCAGTTGACTAACTTTTTGGGACACATAACTAGAATCAGCACCCGAATCAAATAAGACAGTAACGTAAAAGTCGTCGAGAAGGAACTTACCCGTCACAACATTGGGATCATTCCTTGCTTCTCCATTGCCAATAACGAACGCACGGCCCCTTGCGCCATTGCCATTATTACCCCCGTTGTTTCCATTCCCCTGATTGTTGTTGTTATTGTTGTTCTGGTTCATGTTTAGCTGGGGACAATCTCTCTTGAAGTGGCCTTCAGCTCCACACTGAAAGCACCCTTTGTTATTACCCTGCGGCTGCTGTTGCTGGCGTTGGTTCTGTTGAGCTTGTTGTTGTTGATGATTCTGGTTTGCGGGGTAAAGACTTCTACAATCCTTCGCTGCGTGGCCTGGCTTGTTGCACCGATGGCAGTTACCCCTGGTGCATAGCCCGCTGTGATGTAAGTTACAACGATTACACTTAGGGTGATTCCCCTTGTACCCACCACGGCTTTGGCTGCCAGACGATTGCTGACTAGGACTCCTATAGTCGTCAGTCCTTCTCTGCTGAGACTGAGATTGCACCGAAGTTGAACCTTTGCTTGAAGCCCCATCCCATTTACGTTTGTTATCACTGGGAGGTTCAGAGGTAGCTGTAGCACTAATACGTTTTGGTAACCTGTTCTGCTCCACCGCCTGATCAGTGAGACGGTGAGCCAACTGAACAACCTGCTGGATGGTGGCGAGGTTCGCTGAAGTCACATGACTTTGGATTTCTGGCACTAAGCCCTTGAGAAAAAGTTCAATACGCTTGATTGGAGGGTCCACCATAGTAGGACACAATAAAGCAAGCTCATTCGACCTCTTAGTATATGCCTCAATTTCCGACCCCGTCATCTTGAGGTTGAAGAACTCGACTTCCAGCTTATGAATGTCGTCACGACTACAGTATTCCTCCTTGATCATCTCTTTAAAATTGTTCCATGGGGTAGCGTTAGCAGCAACCAACCCCAGCATTTGAACCTGGGCGTTCTACCATGTGAGGGCTAAACCCTCGAGAGTGCCGGTAGCATATTTCACCCTGCGTGCCTCAGGGCATTCGCACATTTCGAACACAGATTCTAGTTTCTCAAACCAGTGGAGGAGACCTACTGCTCCTTCAGTGCCACTAAAAGTAGTGGGTCGGCAGTCCATGAAAGTTTTGAAGGTGCAAACAGGTGGCTGAGCATGCTGACCTGTTGTAGGTATAAGAAAGGACAAAGTTTAACACGAGGATAGGTTCACGAGAGTAGGACCTAAAGATCCTAGAATGAGTTTTAAACAGCAGGGTATACCTCCTGCTTGTGCGGCTGCAAGTGCCGCAGCAACCTGTTCGTTAATCAGAGCCGTCAACTGGGCTTGTGTCATGTTAATGCGTCCAGACATGATCTTCATATCAAGGGAAACATGAGTGAGAAGGGTTCGCGAAAATGCGATGACAGGAGAGAGTAAGCACATACGTGTTCAAGCAACAGTAGCTATACTAACTAAGCATATCATGAGCAAAGTTCTATGTAATCTATCATGTAGGTAATATAACATAAACCATATCACCTAGAATGTCGAGTCTTGCACGTGGAGTGAAGCGTCGTTGTGGATCGTAGAGCACTGTACAGGTTATAGTCTGGTTTTAACAAAAACGTTTTTCTTTATTAAAACCAAGTTCTCTATAACCAATGGCTCTGATACCAATCTGTCACACCCCCAAAATCCACACGCGGAGTATCACCGCTTGGAGGCGTGACTGACCAGGATCAAACCACTAATCATAGTGAACAAGCAAATAATTAAATGTAAAAGTCCAACCAATACATTTAGTGTCCAAAACAAACATAGTTAAGTTATGAGCGGAAGCATAATGTTTAAAACCAAATCAAAAGTTCAATTATCCAAATGTTAACATGGCACACAACTCTCCATGTCCCACAACGACTCTTCCTTGTGCAAGCTCCAGCTAAGAACCTATTGACCTGCAAAGCATGTAGTAACGAGTCAACAACAAGTTGAGTGAGTTCACGGTTGGGTGTTCATTTTAAGTTGTTCCAAAAACAGTTTCCTTTAACTGGCATCCTGCCGTGGGGGTTACCCCATAGTTGAAAAATGTGATTTGTTTAACCCATTAACTCTGGCAATCCAGCCGTGGGGGCTACCCCATGATAGTTATCTGGCATTTCGGCCGTGGGGGCTACCCCATGTATACACTAGACTCGTTACCATATCGACTACTGACTGAAGTCATGTTTATGTGCCATGAAACTGGCAATGTCTATCAGCATTGACGTGCCCCAGATCCATTAGTTCACGCCCGTCCTCTGCGGCACGGTGTGAGGCTTGTCAGACCTAAATAGCGCTATCTAACTAATGACCCGCTCGCCATTGGCCCGGCGATTAAGTCGATATAAAAAGGAGGGACTTCGTGATAGAGAGTTTTGGTCTAGTATAGTTATCTGTCCGTGAGGACGAGGAATTACATTCCTGAACCATTACTGTCCTACCCAAGAAAGGACGAGGAATTCATATTCCTTAACCCCATTCCCAACCCCTGGGAATCCCATGCTTTGTAGAGTGTGAACTCACCTTGGTTTGCTCGGCGGATTACACAGAAAAGTCAAGTCTAGCAGCTAGTGGTCAACCACGTCCTAACATGGTTACCAATACAAGTCAGGTCTTGGTTCAAGTATCGCACGTATGTTTACACATAAGCTAACAGTTACGAACACGTATAGATCATGGCAACCACGAAAACACTTAAACAGTTAAGTCCATAAAACGCCCAACTTGTACGGCCCAAAAGGTTGGGCTCGCACAAGTTCATTAGCCCAATTATCTTGTGCGATTTCCCCAAGTAAAGCACAATAGTGTAACCCGGCCCAACATACATGCACAGCCCAATAACAAATCAACACTTAATTTATGCGATCCATGTAGTCTTATGCGATTAGCCTTGTTATCTAGCACAACTATCTACGGCCCAACAAATAGCATAACAGTTCTAACATATATCGGCCCAAATAGACACACAAGTCTTGTGCGATCCTATTGAGGTTGTGCGACTAGGTTTGGGCTTGGAGGCCCAACAGTTAAACAAACAATTCAACTTGTGCGATCCAACAGTTCATGTGCGACTGAGGATCTCTTGTGCGGCCGAACATGCCTTATGCGACTGGACATCTTGTACGACCAAGAGGTCTTGTGCGAATAGTTTGCTTGTGTGATTAAGGTGTCTTGTGCGACCAGCTTTAGTGATTCGAATAATATGGAAATCAGTTACACAACTTAAATTTTGCAACCAATTGCCAAGTTTCCTTTTATTTATCAATTAACAACTTAACAGTTTCCTATCAAATTAACAGTAGATCAAACAAGGGTTTTTTTTTTAACATCCAATCCATATGAACCCTAAATAATCAAAGCATGAACATCAATCATAATTATCTGCACGATTTATTTTCTTGATTGCTAGCATACATCCTAATAATCCAACTATCAATCCAATCGTACATCACAGCCGATTCATTGTAATCGATTAACAACATCACATTATCAACAACCCGAAACATATACATATCAGCCGATTTAACAAGCTTTCGGTTTTCATTCATTATCATTAATCCCAACTCATACTAGCACAACATCAACCATTCAGATTTAACATGTATATAGTCGATTTCATATATTCAAGATCTAACACGTATCATTCAAAACAATCATAACAATACATCATCAATCATATCGAGCATATGTAACACACATCATAAAACCATCAAACAATAATTAACATACTAACCGAATAGAGAAGGAACAAGAATTGATCCGAACACTATGAACTTCGATGAGGAGGATGTTTGGCTGCCTTCGGTTTCGTGAGAGAGAGAGAGAGAGAGGGGGAGGAGAGCTAGGGTTTGTGTGTTTAGAATGTTTAGCAAAACAAGTGAGGAGTATACTCTATCCCCTAATGTTATGCGACAAAGAGAAGGAGTGGGCCGAACCCTCAATGGGCTGCCCATTGGTCCGAATACAAAGTGTAGCCCAATTGGGCTTGTGCGATCGAATGGTGTTGTGCGTTTATCATACATACATTCACAAGCACGTAATAACATAACATTCACATAAATATTCACTTTCATAAAAGTCACATATCGTACACATACGTTACATCAAAGTACAAAGATCGGTTTGGAAATACGAGTTGTCACACTTTTGTCGAGTCCTTATGGAACTCTAAAACAATTTGCATGGTTTGTATTATGGATTTGAAGTCTGTGTTTGAGTTTTAAGACAATGTTGTTTGTGATGTTTTAAACTTAAATTAATGGATGAACATCTTTAGTTTTATCATATAGATGTTTGTTATGGTTGAATGCAATGATATTAAGCAAGTCACACATAATCACGCTTCCGCAAAAGTCAGGGTGTGACAACGTCAACATTATATGTTTGCATGTAATACATTTGAATTCACGCATAATTCATACTTTATTTATTGCATTGTGCAATACATTAAGCGTAGCGTCGAAACAATTAGAAAACTCACTGGTTGGATGAGCTGTGTCAGAACAGCCTCAGTCCGACATAAAAAATACATTAAAACCCAAGTGGGTGAACTAGGGTTTATATTAACACTTTCTGGAAGCTAAAATAAGCACTAAAAAATGTCCGAAACGCACTTTAAACACAAATTTCAGCAAAATTCAGATTTTACAAGTCAAAATAACATTAAAATAGTGTTCAATCATCCAGAATAACTTGTAAAATGTCGGGATTGAAATCATAACACAAAAGGTACTTCATGTAACATCCGTAAAAAAAGGATTCCCGAAATCCAACCTGTTTTGAAATTGTGAATCCTAATCTTTGAAACTCGGATATTTTTTGAAAGATTTTTATTCTATAATTTAATTAATAATCTCATCAATTTATTTGACTAATTTAAGTAATATTTTCTTGAACTAACCTAGTTAGTGAAATCCAGTTAGTCCGGTTAAAATAAAGTAAGGGACTAAGTTGTAACATTTTTAAAACTTTTAATATAAACTAATATATATATATATATATATATATATATATATATATATATATAGGATTGGGATCATGAGTGAACAACTTCTTGAGAGTGAACTGAGTGAACTAATCTTGCCCCTTGATCATTTTTTAGATTAAAAGGGTAAGATTGACATTAGCCAAGTACTTTTAATAAAAATCCCTTAATTTTCTCCTCTCTTAACTCTCCCTCTCTCTCATTTTTAATTATTTCTCTATTATTTTAATTATAAGAGATTGAATGGCTAATGTTTTTTTCAAATAAACTGTTATGTTCCTTTTAAAATTAAATATTAAACCTTATTAAATTATGATTTTTAACATATGTGTATAAAGGTCAGTATATACAAGACTTATACACTTGTGTATTATTACATCTTGTTTTCACGGGTTAGTATAAACCAGATTTATACACTTGTGTATTATTCAAGTATATATGTATACGGGTCGGTATATACCAGACGTATACACCTATGTATTATTCAAGTACATAGTGTATACATGTCGATATATTTCAGACTTATACACTTGTGTATTACTACATATTGTTTCCACTATACATCTTTTCATCAAACATTAATCTAATACATATATGTATAGAGAATGTAATTAAATATTTTTAATTGTGTTCTAGCTGGAACAATATTTGATAATGTTTGTATTTTTTTTTAAATTATGAAATATTAAGTTAGGTAATATGTGAGAGAAAAAAAATATAGAGAATGTAATTAAATATTCTTTTATTTGGAAAGAGAAATCAGGAGAGAGAAAAAATTAATTAATTAAATGAAGATAGAAATATACAATTATACCCTTATATGTATTAAAATAGTTGTAAGTTACAAAAGATAATTACAATCTTGCCATTAAAGAAAAAATCTAAATCTACAAAATCAATGGTTAGGATAAGTTCATTTTGTTCACAAATAAATCAATGTTCACTCATGAACCCTACCCTATATATATTTATATATATATATATATATATATATATATATATATATATATATATATATATATATATATATATATATATTTTAAACTTAAACTAGTTATCATAGTTAGAAACTCAGTTAGCTCAGTTAGAATGGTTAAAGGACCAAATTGCAATTATTGAAACATAAAAAAAAATAACCAAAAAGGGGCATCCGCCCGGATTCGAACTCGAGTCCCTACTCTGACAGGCGCGCATAAATAACCACTTGCTTCGTTTGTTATCAACCGTACAGTAATTTATGTTATACGCGCGAAACGATCGGTTTCCTTTTTAAAAGATTGTCAGCGACAACTTAGTTGTCTTTCCTTCATTTCCTTTTTCACTCCCGCTAACTTTCGGTGATTGATTCGATTGCGCGTTTCCTTTTTTTGAACTCAATCACGAACCTAGACTTGTTGTAATACATATACGTATCAATCAATCAACTCGTTTCCAAATTTTCGGGACCGAAACACGCTATAAATACAACACGTTCGGTCCAAGAAACTCACACCATCTTTTCTTCACCACAAGAACATATCGACACACCCTTCTGTTCCTCTCTCACTCTCTGTTGATAACGCCACCGGAGTTACGTATTCCACCGGAGCAAACGGAGTCGCCGGACCTGCAAGTGGCCAGACAAGTACCGACGCCAGAGTTTACGGAGACCACGACGGAGTCTCGTTTATGAACGTATGTAAACGAGGAACGAAACCAACCGGAGTTTACGTCGGATCCGAACCTTCATTGTTTCGGTATACCTTATTCCCTCGTTAAATCTATGTTAAAATACCATGATTCTTTTGATATTATAACCATGAAAACACAAAGGAGAAACTTGACACTAGTGGCTTTCGTTTTCGGTTGTAGACAAAGGTGGCTGGCACGATTTATGTTAAATCGGAGGTCGCGGGTTCGATCCCGGCCTCCGAGATACCCGCTGCACACTATATTTTTCTTCTTATTTTCTAAAATCATTGTGCCAATACTCAAATCCGTTTGAATAAAATCTGCAGCGCCGTTACGTCACAAAAATAGTTACGGTCCAATGATTGCTGTTATATTACTAAAGCACAAACATTTGGTGGTGGTGGGTTCGATCCCCCACTGGTCCATTTTTTTTTTGTTCTTTCTTTGTAAGACTATGTACACTTTCTCTTTTGAAGGAATGATAACAATTAGTTAGTGTAGGAGTATAATAAGAAATGGAGTTCTAATACAATCCCTGAATTTATTTCGAACACAAATAATTGGTGATTTTTTTTTTAATTAAACTTAAACATCTAAACAATTAGATTATAACACCATAAATATTAGGATTATTATCTAACTTGTGTAAATTCTAAATATCTAGATTAGTCGCTCTTGTTCGTTCTCTTGGATTTCCCAATCCTTACTCGTACGTTGTTACAAGAATCGCAACGCAACCAATGTGAGTATACATGACCCTTTTTCTTTTTTTAACACTTTTGGGTGCAATATGTATTCTATATCAAACACACAATTCACTTCAAACAGCTTTATGCACACTCTATCCAAACTCTATGTGATACAATTTGATTCATGTTATACATGTTATGCTACTGTAAACTCTCATGACTATGTGTTCATTAACTTTGCAAGCCTCCCCTAACAATGGTAGTGCTATAGGTTGAGAAACGCCCCTCCCGTTATTTTGGCGGGTATTGTTAGGTTAAACTATGTTAAACCATCTCATTCATTGGGATAGGCATGTTAATTGCGTTAAACTTTGGTTTGGACACGTAGAGTAACATCGTTTCGAGTATATACTGTTAATATGATCATGTTATTCACATTGGATATGAGAAACATTTATACAAATTATTATGCTATGTATCAAACTTGTATACTTGCCAACATTTTTGTTGATGTTATTTTAATACATGTTGCAGGTTGATTAGTACAAGACTCAAGAAACAAGCTAGGATGGCTTTAGATACCCATTTTAGCAATTAAACAATGTTTGAATTTATGTTTACTATTTGAGACAATGTATTACATTCTTAGTTTTAATAAAATGAATTAATTCATATTGTCACATTTAGTGTTATGTTGTTTTGAGCAATTTGTTCGTCTCATCCCGATGTTTCCGCCATCGGTTGGGGTGTGACACTTCATACCTTCTAAATTTCACATTTAAACAGTTTAACGAACCGATAATCGAACAATTAACCGGACACTACTGGAAACACCAAAAATAAACTAGAAACATTGTTTTACTGTTATTTGGCTAGTATTGGTTATAAAACACATCAAAATCCCTAAAAACACATAAACACATATAATACATCATTTAACATCTAACTTACATTCTAAACCCTCAACTTCCAACATTTTACACTTTACCCCTCCCCTTCATCATTATGGACGGCCAAACATGTGGGCCCCATGCCCAGATGTTGTCTAAAGTTGTTGATGAGAAATTAGAGGGTAAATGAATTGTATGATATGTTAGGATCTGAGTTTGACTTGATTGTGTTGTTTTAATAAGATGTAATGAAAGTAAGTAAAACATGGAATAATTTGCAGCGGAATGATGTAAAACTTTATAACACAATCAAGGAAAGTTTTGCTTTAATCATACATAGCTTTAATTAGTCATAAGATTGAATACACAATGATTGACTTATGCATGCATGAAAACTAACTCCCCCTCAGCCTGAGCTCACTATGGTTGTTCGTACAAGATGAATGTGTTGTGCAAAAGAGCTAAATAGAACAGTACATGCACTGTCTATTTATAGTACAAATCCTAACCACTGAGCATCTTTGCTTACATCACCTAGACAGTGACAGCTAACAGTTATAACAAACTCTAAACACTGATGCAATACAGACACTGTTTCATTGAAATACTGATAAACAAACACTGATGATGCTGAGCAGTGCTTTCCTCTTAGGTTGGTCAGGCCTTTGATTCAACAGTACTTTGTCTTCAATAGCACTTTGATAATCCGCAATTGATAGGTCTTAACAGTCTTTGTTATCAGCAGAGCTTTGATTGAACAGTTGTTGAGCATAATAGTCTTTAGGATCATGAGCTGTTAGAAGCCATTGCCATTGGAGGGAATTAAGTTCAAGCATTGCTTATTATGGATCAACTGTTGAGAACCATGTTTGGCTTTTGTATCATCTGTTCTTCAAGGAAGGATTACATGGGCCAACAATCTCCCCCTAGAACAGATGATGGCAAAACACTTCCTTATTTTGATCTTTATTCTCTCATCAACTTTTCCCAGATTTGCCCTTTGAATTGGAGCTCAAAATCCAAGGAATCAACATCATCTTCATCCCTTTGAAGTTGTAGGTTATTAGATCTTGGAGGTCACTTACATTTACACCTAATGCATCCTCCCTTGATAGCTTTACAACTCTACCATCAGACTTGAGCAGAGTCAATACGTGGGTCTGTTTATCAGATTTCCACTTTAGTATTTTTGGGTCTGATGGGTTTCTTGGGAGAATCTTTGTTTGTGATGAGTTAGGGGATTGAGGTCTACTTGCCAACTGTTGAATAGTTGCAACAACTTGAGCTTGAAGTTTCAAGGAAACCTCATCCATTCCAAAATCTATTTGATTTCTGATAGCCTCTTTTCTAATTTCTTCTTCTCTCTTTTTATCTTCCTCATCAATCTGTTGTTGCCTTTTTCTTTGGTTCAAGGCACTGATGGATACATCTACTTATGAGAACAACTTTTTAGAGGGAAGGGTCTACTGAGGTCTAACAGTGGTTTCATCATTGTATATTGTCTTCTGAGGCACTGTTGGATCTGTCTTTCTTAGTTCTTCTAACCTTTTGTAAGTTATATCAACATTTTGCTTAGACCATCTTGCAATGGCCCTAGCAGACCCATAATTAGCTGCTACAAGCTTTGCTCTCTTTCTCTTATACCTTAATGTTTCATCTACATCAACCTACTTGTGTTGTTTCTAGTTGGGAGCAGATTTTTGCATTTTAGGATCATTGTTCATTTTTTCAATTCGATCAACTTCCTCCTTAAGAGCTTCAAGAGTCTAGTCTTTGAAATCAATCTTGTAGGCTTTGTAGGGCTTTGTTTCCATGATGATGTTCAAGAAATCATTCCTCAGTGTCTTTTGAAGCTCAGCATTTGGTGGCAGATTTGACATCTTCTTACTAAGGTCTCTAGCAAAGTCTTCCAGTTTCCTGACTTTACTTAGCCCATGTTGCATTCGACCTTGTAAGTTGTTATCACCTAATCTTTACTCTCTTCTTTAGCCATGTATTCAGCTTGTTTGGCTTTCAACTTTAGATACTCATCAATGTTATTTGGAGTTATGAATCCATGAAGAGATGGGAAGGTTCTTTTGGATGGATCATCCTCTGTATAAATTTTTATCATTTCCTTTTGAACTGCAAGCAGTTCCAGAGGGTATTGAACTGCCAATGGAATGTCTCTTGGTAGGTAACCAATGGGTGGATGATCAAGTGGGTTGGATGTTGGTGATGATGTTGGAATGAATGGTTTAGGTGAAGTTTGAATAAATGGTGTGGATGATAAAGGAGTTGGTGCATGTATTTCTTTTTCATCATTTTCTTCTTCATGCACAATGAATTTTCTTTTTCTTGTGTAAACAGATTTTGGAGGAGGAGTTTTTGAAGGAGGATGAGCTATAGGTGTAAAGGTTGATTGTGATGGAAATTGAAAGTTTATGGAATCAGTGGATTGACTAACAACTGGTGTCTCAAACGCTGTTGTCTTAACATCTGTTGAAGCATTTGTTGCAGTGGAGGTTAGTAGTGGTGATGAGGGTTTTGTTTTTTGCTTTTTGAGAGGTGGTTTTTGTGGTGAGGGTTTTGGTTTGGTTGTGTCATTGTTTGTCCTTTTTGGTTTAGCAGTGGTTTGTTTTTGTGGTGGTGAAGGTGGTTTAGGAAATATGGCAAGGGGAGGTTTGTTGTGTTTATGTGATTTTCTTCTGGTTGAGGTGCCAAGGTTCTTTGTTTTTATTTCCCATTCTCTTCTCTCCTTTTTCTCCTTTTTCTAAACCTTTTCCTTTGTTTCTTTTGCATTTTGTATAGTCTTCTTTCTTGTAACTTCATCATCTGCCTGAATGTTTAGGGTTTCATCAACTCCCTTTTTCCTTTCAGTGACAGATGTTTCAGGAGATATTACTGAAGACTTCTTTCCAGGCTCTGGCTTTTGTTTTGGCATATCTCTTGGTGTAGGTTTGCCAAAGTTTTTCATTGAATCATCTTTCTCCCCGTTTTTGGCATCATCATCATCATCATCATCATCTTTTTCGAAGATAGGTGCAGGGGTAGTGCCAGTCATCTTTACAAGGGCTTCTTTGATGCCCAGGATGTCAGCCTGAGTATCTTTATATCTTGTTTCAACCATAACCCTTATAAGTTCCATTTGTGTGTTATGTTAAGCAGTAGCCATTTCCCTTTGGGCAGCAGGAATGGGTTTAACAGAATTCCAGAGCTTTTGGGATAGCTGTTGAGGAGTTGGTTGACTTTTGGAAGCTTCCACCAATGTCTTTATTGAATCATTCATTGTAGTAACAATGGTTTCAATTGTGGAAATCCTCTCCATCAAATCCTGATATTTTAAACCATCACCTAACTTAATGGGATCATCTGATTTCCCACCAGAGGTGGTTGTATCTGCTTTTGAAACAGGAGGTGTCTCCAAATTTTCATTAGCAGATGCCCCTTGTTCTTGGTTCTAGGGACTTCCCTCTGCAGTAGAGGTTACCTTGGTACTCACATCAGCGGTTACCTTGGTAGACTCAGCAGTGGTTGCCTTTAAGGGAGTCTTACTTATGAAACTACTGTCCAGATGTAGATCAATGGATCCAACATCTGTAGTAGCTGCTCCACTTAAACTACTAACAAGAATTTATTGAAATTCAAGTGGTGTAACCTCCTCAACTGTTTGTGGGTTAGCCAATTGAATAGGTTCAGACACAACCAATGTTGAAGTTATACTCTCAGTAATGTGTTGGTGAGAGGGGCTGCTTTGAGTCTCAATTTCAATGGCCTCAAACAGAGGTATTATGGTAGGTGAAATGGGAAAGGTGGGGAGTGGTTTTGAAAGTGAATATTCCCCGGGAGTAGGGCTATTAAGCATATTCTCAAGTGAGGGTAATACTTCATATTGTGGGGTCCCTGTGCTTACAACATGTTCCTTTTGAGAGGAATCATGAGGAGTTGTGGTTGCTGGCTGAGATCTTTCCATCTGTTGTGAGGAAGTAGCAACAGTGGTTTCTAGTGACATTTGTGTTCTCACAGGGTTAGCCTCGGGGATCTCATCTTCCAGAGGACCCTTATTTGAGGGTTTGGTGGGCTTGGTGGTTTTCTTTTTGGTCTTTTTGGGTTTGGATGGTGGGGGTTGCATAGCAGTGGTTGTGCTGTTGTGTTCACCATGAGTAGTGGGCTCAGTAATAGTAGTTTGAGTAGCAAATGTGGACTCATCTAAAATTTTCTCAGACTTCTTTGCTTTTGTTTTAGAAACATTTGACTCTTTGTCTGAAAGACGAGTAAAAGTTTCAGAAGTTAGACTGCTTATTTTGAAAGCCTTTCCTTGTTCAAAAGCATTTTGTGGAATTTTCTTTTGTAAATAATAGCTTAAGAACCTTGGAAACAATAGAAAAGCTGAATTTTTCCCTTCTTTAATGTTTTTCACATTTGTGACCAAATCAGTAAACAATGTTTAGGAGTAATTAAAATCTAATTTTGACATTATTGCATACCCCAAGTATTGAATTTTTAAAGGAATTTCATTGAAGGCAGTTGTTTTATTTGATAAACAAATGAGCAGGGTATGGAACAAAAATTTCATAGGTGGTGGAAAATTTCCTTTTAACATTGTTGCTTTTGTTAACTATCCATCATACCCTCTTTCGATCAAATCATTTTGATACTCATTTTTAGGAAAAGAAGTACTACCTTTTAGATCATTCATATGAAATGGTTTCTGGGGTTATTGGTACCAAAACACCTCCTACTTTCAAAGTGATTCCCCATGCCTTTTTGTCTGTTTCTTGCAGTTCAACATTTTTCCAGAAATCACGTAGGGTATCTTGATAAATGAGTGCATCACAAGTAAGCAAAGTTTTGTACTTTGAGGATGAAAGGGTGTCGATTATGGAGTGGAACTCTGTATTTTTGTCTGTTTTCTCAAACGTACAGAGGTAATTGTAAGGGTGTTTGATGATAAGAGCCATGGTCGGAATGAGAAATCATGAAGGGTTGAAAGAGAAATGAAGAAGAAGATGGTAACCGGTTTGGAGAATTTTTGAATTCGATACGATAGTGAAACCTCTATTTGGGGGTTTCATCAGGGTTTTATAAAAGAGAAAAAGTGAATGCTGACGTGGCAGGGGTTTCAAAAATCTGATGGTTAACATCTGCCCACGTGGCAACCTCTGATGAACAAAGTGGATGACAGTTGTTTGGAAACCACTGTTGGGCAACAACAGTGGTTGGGAACGGTGTATGAACTATCAGTGGTTGATTTTTATCTATCAGTAGATAGACATCAGTGGTTGAAACAACTGAGGTTTAGCTATCAGTGGTCAACAAGGAAATGGAAGAAACAGAGGTTGTCTTTCAGCAGTGGATAGAATATTTATCAAATAGAGGTTTAAAACATCAGTGGTTATGAATAGACTTTTAAGGATTTATGAAAAAATTTCATTTTAGCTATTTTTAAGGATGAATTTTTGATTTTCTGAAAACATTTTAATGCTTGTTATTCAAGGAAAAGAAGTTTTTCCCTTCCAGTCCAAGTTAAGAATGCAAATTCTAGAGATCAGACTTTCAAAGGTGGATGTGTCTAATGCTTTTGTTAGCGCATCAGCCAGCTGATCCTTAGTTGGAACATGTTGCAGAAAAATCAAACCTTTTTCATAACAATCCCTCACAAAGTGATGTCTGATATCAATGTGCTTAGTGGTTGAATGATATACTGGATTTTTGATGATATTTTCAGCTGCTTGACTGTCCAACATGAGAGGAGTCTTTAAAGCAGTTATACCAAAATCTAGTAATTGGTTTTGAAGCCACAATAATTGGGCTATACAGCTTGCAGCAGCAATATATTCTGCCTCAGCAGTGGATGTGGAAATAGCTGCTTGCTTTTTACTTTGCCAAGACACTAAGCAATTGCCTAGGAATTGACACCCTCCTGATGTAGACGTCCTGGTGATGTTGCATCCAGCAAAATCACCATCTGAATATCCTGAAAGCTTAACATTCCCATTAGCAGGATACCAGATACCAAGTGTGGGAACACCTTTTATGTATCTGAATATCCTTTTCACAGCAATGAGGTTAGACTTCCTAGGTGCTGACTGGGATCTGGCACAAACACATGTTGCAAACATGATGTCTGGCCTTGATGCAATTAGGTACAAAAAAGACCCAATCATGCTTCTATATAAGGTCTGATCAACCAAGTCATCCTTTTCATCAGACGAGACCAGCTTTGTGGTTGCCATGGGTGTACTACATGGTTTACAATCATTCATCTCAAATTTGTTTAAAAGATCTTTTACATATTTGCTTTGATGAATGAGAGTTCCATTTTGCAATTGCTTAACTTGGAGACCAAGAAAGCATTGTAGTTCACCATTGCACTCATTTTAAACTCTGATGTCATGAGATTTCCAAACTCTTCACACATTGCATTGCATGTGCTTCCAAAAATGATGTCATCCACATAAATTGGGACAATCATCAAATCTTTTCCTCTCCATTTTAAAAACAATGTTTTATCAAATTTACCTCTTGTGAATCTAATCGAGATAAGAAAAGTGGAAAGAGTTTCATACTAGACCCTTGGTGCTTGTTTCAAGCCATACAAAGCTTTATTTAGCTTGTAGACATCATCTGGATAGAAAGGATCCTCAAAACTAGGTGGTTGGCAAACATATACCTCTTCCTGAATTTTTTCATAAAGGAAAGCACACTTTATATCCATTTGAAACACCTTGATGTTGTGGTTGACAGCAAAGACTAAGAACAGTCTGATAGCTTCAAGTCTTGCTACAGGGGAAAAGTCTCATCATAATCAATGCCCTCTTCCTGTCTGTAACCTTGAACCATAAGCCTGACTTTGTTCTTGACAACAATGCCCCTTTCATCAGTTTTTTTTAAAGACCCACTTTATGCCAATTGGACTTACATCCTCGGGCAGTGGTACAAGTTCACATACTTGTTGTCTTTTAAACTGCTGGAGCTCTTCTTGCATGGCTTCTACCCAACTATTCTCTTTCAGTGCCTCTTGGTACTTGACTGGTTGATGGAGAGATAGAAAACCTACAAAAAGACAAATGTTTTGGGATTGATTTCTTGTGAGAACCCCTTCATTGATGTTGCCAATCACTTGATCAGGTGGATGAGATTTAAGGAAGATTAGATCCCCCTTGTATGGAACAATGGCATTTAAAGGTGAAGGCTGCAGATGTGAATCATCTGAGCTAACATCTGTTGGTGACTTTGATGATCCAACATCTATTTAAAATGGAGGTGGAGGAATAGGAAATATGGGTGTGGCACAATGTTGATTTTTATCCACTGTTGATGGATTTTTATCAACAGTGGTTGGAGATGTTGAGATGGCAGAGGTTAAAGGGCTACTTTGGTCAACAACTATTGATGCAACAGTGGATGAGCTTTGACAGCTGTTTTGAACATTTGCTGCTCTAGTGGTGGATGTGATTTTGTATTGTGGGATCACAACATCATATCCATAGTCATGTGATGGAGATTGTGGAGTACCTGCATGGTTAGTCTTGACAGACACATCTTCAAATGTAAATTTATCAAGGTCAAACAGTTCAGCAGGGTTTGCAGGGATTTTCAATGAATAAAGTTCATTGAACTTTACATTCAAAGTCTCTTCCACACACCTAGTCCTTGTTTTAAACACTTTATAGGCCTTGGCAGTGGTTGAGTATCCCAGATGATAACCACAATCTGCTTTGGCTGCAAATTTTGAAATGGAATCTTTTAAGTTTAAAATGAAACATGGGCAACCAAAGATTTTGAAATATGAGATCAGTGGTTTGATTTTGAACAGAGTTTCATAGGCAGTCTTTTGATGCCTGAGGTTAATCAAAACTCTATTCTGCACATAACAAGCAGTGTTTATAACCTCTGCCCAAAAGGTTAAGGGTAAACCTGAGTCTACAAGCATGGTTCTAGCAGCTTCAATCAAAGTTCTATTTTTTCTTTCAACCACCCCATTTTGTTCGGGTGTTCTTGGGATGCTGTACTGCCTTACAATCCCTTTTGACACACAGAAATCATCCAACTCCTTGTTTCTAAACTCTGTTCCATTGTCACTTCTAAAGATTTTTACTGGCAAGTCAAATTGCTTTTCAATCTGTTTGACAAAGTCTTGCAAAATACCTGCAGTCTCACCTTTAGAATGTAAAAAGTAAGTCCATGTAAACCTAGAAAAATCATCTACAATGACCAAACAGTATCTTTTCCTTTTCAAGCTCATGATTTTTACTGTGCCAAACAAATCCATGTGCAGCATTTGCAAACACTTGGTTGTTTTGGACTCTTCAATGGACTTGTATGAGCTTTTATGTTGTTTGGACAGGCACAAAAGGTTGTTTGTTCTTGATGGATGGTTTTTGAGGACTCTCCAGTGTTTTTTAAGTGTACTCTTTTCTTTTAACCTCAAAAGTTTTGAGGTACACACACTGTTGAGTAAGATGGTTGGGGCAGGTGTCTATGCAGTTCGTTGTGGTGCAGGTTGCTGCACTTGAATCTGAGAGACATGGGATTAGACAATAGTGGTTTGAGCATATTGCACTGGAACAGTGTTTACATGATGTGCAAAATGGACAGTGTTTTGCATATGAGGAGCAGGGGTATATTGGGAATAGTGCACAGGGCTTTATGTGTTTTGAGGTCTAGAGCTAGGATGAGTAATGATTGGACCATTGTTTTGACTTCTACATTCTCTAGCAAAATAACCTAGCCTGTTACACCTGTAGCACTTAATTTGGGACATATCCAACCCCATTTTTAAGTTCCCATGCAATCATGGAAACTTTCTACCTGTTCTTTTTGTAAAACTTGCTGGTCCTTACACTCAACAAGGCCAATTGATGCAAAATGTCCATTTCTTCCAGATCAGTGGGATCAAAATGTTGGAGGTCATTGAGATCAAAGGATAAGTTGTCAGAGATCTGGTTTTCCATTAGTTGTGAAAGCATTACTGGGTGAGTAAGGCTCAGAGTTGAAGGCTTCACCTACAGTTATGTCAATGTAATGATCATAACTCTGGTCCATACTACCACCAGATTCTTCTTGAACCAAAAGTGTTGTGTTACCAAAAGTGCAATCATCAGCAACTTTTTTAGATTCCTGCAACTTCTTTTTCTGGTCCAGCTCTATCTCATATGTGAGAAGCCTACCTTGAAGTTGGGTCAGACTTAACTCTTTGAATCCCACAGAATTTATAGTCACAAAAGCTATAGTGTCCCACTTGTCTGGTAATGATCTAAGAAACCTACTATTAAAAGTGGATTTTGCAAATTCAACATTAACCAGTTTAAGTTCACTAATGAGACCAAAATCTTTCAAACAGCTGGGTCAGTGACTCTCCTTTTGTCACACCCCCAAAATCCACTTGCGGAGTATCACCGCTTGGAGGCGTGACTGACCAGGATCAAGCCACCAATCATATTGAACAAGCATGTAAGTAAAAATAAAATCCAACACAATATAATTGGTGTCCAAACAAACATAGTTTAGGTTGCAAGCGGAAGCATAATGTCAAAAACCAAAGCATAAGTTAATAATGTTTAAGTTCATCATGAACACTCAATGTCCATGCTCCACAACGACTCTTCCCCATGCAAGCTCCTGCTAAACCTAGTGACCTGCAAAGCATGTAGTAATGAGTCAACAACAATGTTGAGCGAGTTCACAGTTGGGTGTTGGTTTAAGTTATTCCAAAAACGTAGTTTCCTTTAACTGGCATCCTGGCCGTGGGGGTTACCCCATAGTTCACGACGTGATTTGTTTATCCCATTTACTCTGGCTTTACAGCCGTGGGGGCTACCCTAGGTTTATACTACTAGACTCGTTACCATATCGACCACTGAGTTTAGTCATGTTTATGTGCCCTTAGCGTCAATGTCAATCATCATTGACGTGCCCAGATCCATTAGTTCACGCCCGTCCTCTGCGGCACGGTGTGAGGCTTGTCAGACCTAAATAGCGCAATCTAACTAATGACCCGCTCGCCATTGGCCCGGCGATTAAGTCGATATAAAAAGGAGGGACTTCGTGATAGAGTTTTGGTCTAGTGAAATTTAAATTGTCCAAGAGGACGAGGAAATATATTCCTTAACCTGTACTGTCCTACCCAAGGAGGACGAGGAATCCATATTCCTTAACCCATTCCCAACCCCTGGGAATCCCATGCTTTGTAGAAAGTGTGAACTCACCTTAGGTTAGCTCGGCAGATAAGTAAAGGTCGATTGAGCTCCTAGTGGTCAACCACGTCCTAACATGGTTACCATACAGGTCAGGTCTAGGTTCAAGTAAGGCACGTATGTTTACACATAAGTTAACTGGTTATGAACATGTATTGATCATGGCAAACACATAATACATGTTAACGCATTAACAGTAGCAGTCAAGTACTCATCCTGTCCAAACTTGTGCGACCCGAACTATAAAGCCCAATAAACAGGCGGCCCAACCTATTATGCGATCAGCATAACTTGTGTGATCCACAATGGGTTGTGCGATTGAAAACCAACCCGGCCCAAAGTAATGCAACCCAAAGACTTGTGCGGCCCAAACATTAAACAATTAAATAACCTTGTGCGGTCCAGTTCAGCTTGTGCGACTGAACAAGACTGGTGCGACTGGACTTGGGCTTTGAGGCCCAACAGCCTAAGTGTTCATGTGTGTGGCCCAAGGCCTTGTGCGATCGGCACTGTCTTGTGCGATCCACAAGGTCTTGTGCGATCATGCAACGTGGTATTGTACACTGTGTTCTAACTAATTGTACATCAGTCTATCTTGTGCGACTGCCTTGTGCGATCAGATCAGATCTTGTACGATCTGACCTTGTGCGACCAAGGAGTCATGTGCGATCAGTTATAGTTTCCGAGTTTCATGCAATCAGTTTTATTGTTTCCATTTATGTAGTTATCAATCAACAACTAACAGTTTCCAAACCAAACAATAATCGATCAAACAAGGGTTTTAACATCAATTCTTAGGAACCCTAAACATAATCAAAACATGAACAATAATCATAACACTTAATCATATTAACTTTATTCATATTCTTGATCACTAGCACACATCCTATCATGACAACACAATAAATCATCATGAGGTAAACATATCACAGCCAATTAACAAGCATTCGGTTTTCATTCGTCATCAACAAATCCAATTCATACTAACACACCCAAACCATTCAGATCCAAACACATATATGACCGATTACATTCACCCATGACCAATCACATAACATTCATACCACATACGATACATCATCATCCGAATAATAACACATATCATGAAACACTAACCGATTAAAGATGGATGAGGGTGATCCGAATCAAAAGCTTCAATGGAGATGGGATGTTGTTTGTCGTCGGCTTCGAGAGAAGAGAAAGAGAGAGTAGGGTTTGGTGTGTGTTCTTGTTTTGTAACAAATGAGAAATAACACTTCCTAAGGATATGTGTATGCGCATGGAGGAGGGGGCCGAACCCAAACTTGGGCTGCCCTTTATGATTCGAGTACAAGTTGTGCGGCCCAACAGGGCTTGTGCGATTGGTTCGTTTTGTGTGATCCTAATACATACTTACATGCACATAAGACAATGACATACATAACATTTCATTAATCATCAAAGTTCACATAATCAGATAGTGTTCAAACATGTTACACTAAGTACAAAGATAAGTTCTGAAATACGAGTTGTCACATTATCCCCAAGTTGAAAGAAATTTTGTCCCGAAGTTTGGTACGTACTCACTGAGGAAACTAGTTAAGTTGCATGGTTTTCCTGGGGTGTCACATCCTTCCCCCGTTGGTTTGGAATTTCGTCCCGAAATTCCGCAATAGCTTCAGCCTCAGTAGTGGTTGTACTGTTGTCGAACAATTGGGGATACTTTTGTTTCATCTGATCTTCGCGTTCCCAGGTGAACTCTGGGCCACGACGTGAGTTCCAACGAACTCGAACGAGAGGTATTCTGGTGCGTTTGAGGACCTTAACATCTCAGTCCGTGATTTCAACTGGTTCCTCGACGAATCGCAACTGTTCATCGATAGTGAGCTCCTTCAAAGGAACGATGAGGGTCTCATCTGACAGACACTTCTTCAGATTCGACACGTGGAAAACGTTGTGAACTCCACTGAGTTCTGTTGGTAGGTTCAGTTTGTAGGCCACCTTGCCTATTTTCTCTACGATATCGAATGGTCCAACGTATCACGGGTTAAGTTTGCCTCGTTTGCCAAAACGAACCACACCCTTCCAGGGTGAAACTTTGAGTAGCACTCGATCCCCAACTTGGAACTCGAGTGGTTTCTTGCGCTTATTGGCGTATGCTTTCTGACGGTCGCGAGCTGCCGCCATGCGTTGTCATATCTGAGCAATCCTTTCTGTAGTATCAACTACGAGTTCTGGGCCAGTGATTTGGCTATCGCCAACTTCTGCCCAACAAAGAGGTGATCGGCATTTACGCCCGTACAATGCCTCAAATGGAGCGGCTTTAATGCTGGTGTGGTAGCTGTTATTATACGAAAATTCCACAAGTGGCAGATGCTTTTCCCAGCCGTTGCCAAAGTTAATCACACATGCCCTAAGCATGTCTTCAAGGGTTTGGATGGTGCGTTCAAACTGCCCATCCGTCTGTGGATGATAAGCGGTGCTCATGTCTAATCGTGAGCTAAAGGATTTGTGCATTGCTTGCCATAATTCTGAAGTAAAACGTGCATCACGATCAGAGATAATGGAGGTTGGCACCCCGTGCCTCGAGCCAACTTCCTTAATATAAACGTCTGCTAGAGTGGAGAACTTATCCGTTTCCTTGATAGCCAAGAAGTGTGCAGACTTTGTGAGTCGATCCACGATCACCCAAATAGTATCGTTTCCACGTTGACATCTAGGCAGGCCAGTAACGAAATCCATGGAAATTTCTCCCATTTCCATTGTGGTATCTCTGGTTGTTGAAGTAGGCCTGAAGGTTTCTGGTACTCGACTTTGACTCTCGCACAAGTCAAACATTTACTAACGTAGGTTGCTATGTGAGCTTTCATGCTAGGCCACCAATACGTAGTTCTGAGATCGTGGTACATCTTATCCGAACCAGGATGTACTGAGTAACGAGACTTGTGTGCTTCATCCATCACCAGTTCGCGTAAGTTTCCATAGAGTGGGACCCAGATGCGTCCTGTTACATAGTAGGCGTCGTCTTCCTTTTGTTCTAACCGTTGCCTTGAGCCGCGTAGGGCTTCAGCCCTGACGTTGTCTGGTTTCAATGCTTCTACCTGAGCATCTCGTATCTGTGTAGGAAGACTAGATTGGATAGTGAGTTGTAAAGCTCGTACGCGTTCAGGTGTAGTATCCTTTCGACTGAGGGCATCGGCCACAACATTGGCTTTGCCCGGATGGTATCTGATCGAGCATTCATAATCGTTCAGTAGCTCGACCCATCGACGTTGTCGCATGTTCAACTCCTTCTATTTGAAGATATGCTCGAGACTCCTGTGATCGGTGTAAATGGCGCACTTGGTACCGTACAGGTAATGTCTCCATATCTTAAGTGCAAAAACAACAGCTCCCAGCTCTAAATCGTGTGTAGTGTAGTTCCTTTCATGAACTTTAAGTTGGCGTGAGGCGTACGCAATAACTGTATCCCGTTGCATCAACACACAACCAAGACCCTGAATTGATGCGTCGCAGTAAACCACAAAGTCGTCTGTGCCCTCTGGCAATGAAAGAATAGGTGCGCTGCAAAGTCTATCCTTTAGGTGCTGAAATGCCGATTCTTGTGCATTACCCCATCGATAAGTAACGCCCTTCTGCGTTAGTGAGGTGAGAGGTTGTGCAATCTTGGAAAAATCCTTAATGAACCTCCTGTAGTAACCTGCCAAACCCAAGAATTGGCGAATTCCCGTTGGTGTGCGAGGTGCAGGCCAGTTCTTAATCGAGTCTACCTTAGATGGATCAACATGAATCCCATCCTTGTTCACTACGTGGCCTAGGAAATGGACTTCGCGAAGCCAGAAGTCGCATTTCGAGAACTTGGCGTACAGCTGTTCTGCTCGAAGGAGTTCCAAAATGAGTCGTAAATGCTGCTCGTGCTCCTCCCGACTCTTCGAATAGATCAGGATGTCGTCGATGAAAACAATAACGAACTTGCCCAGGTAAGGCTTGCACACTCTGTTCATAAGGTCCATGAAAACCGCAGGTGCGTTTGTCAGCCCAAAAGGCATGACCAAAACTCGTAGTGTCCATAACGAGTTCTAAAGGCTGTTTTGGAGGCGTCCTCTTCTCTGACTCTCAGCTGGTGATATCCTGATCTCAGATCAATCTTTGAATAGAAGCTCGACCCTTGCAGCTGGTCGAATAGGTCATCAATACGTGGAAGAGGATAGCGATTCTTCACGGTCACTTTGTTGAGTTCGCGATAATCTATACACATACGGAAGGTACCGTCCTTCTTCTTCACAAATAAGACTGGAGCTCCCCAGGGCGAAGAGCTAGGACGAATGAAACCCTTGTCCAAGAGTTCTTGTAACTGCGCAGATAGTTCTTCCAATTCTGATGGAGCTAGACGATAAGGCGCCCGAGCTATGGGTGCTGCTCCAGGAGCTAGCTCGATCTGAAACTCGACTTGTCGATGTGGCGGAAGACCAGGTAATTCCTCAGGGAATACCTCAGGATAGTCGCGTACGATCGGAAAATCTTCTATCTTCTTCTCCTTCTTCGAGGTGTCAGTAACGAGAACCAAAATAGCAGTGTGGCCCTTTCGTAAACACTTCTGGGCCTTAAGGAAAGAGATGATGCTCTCAACAGCACCCCTCTTGTCGCCACGAATCATGAGAGGTTCATCACCTGAACGAGGAATACGGATAATCTTCTCGTTGCAAAGAATCTCTGCTCGGTGTTGGGACAACCAATCCATCCCAATGACAATGTCGAAACTACCCAGAATGATAGGAATGAGGTCGATAGAGAAGGTCTGATTAGCAAGAACAAGGTTACAACCCTTGACTACGTGTGTGGCCTCTAAACTCTTACCATTAGCTAGCTCTACAGTGTGCTTGGTGTTCAAAAGTGTTGGGGTACGCTTAAGCATTTGAATAACTTTTAAGGATATGTAACTAGTATCGACACCCGAATCAAATAAAACTGTAACATAAAAGTCGTCGAGACGGAACTTACCCGTCACAACATTGGGATCATTCCTCCCTTCACCCTGGCCAATAACGAATACACGACCCCTTGCACCATTGCCGTTGTTACCCCCGTTGTTTCCATTCCCCTGGTTGTTATTATTGTTGTTGTTGTTCTGGTTCTGATTCAGCTGGGGACAATCTCTCTTGAAATGGCCTTCAGCTCCACACTGAAAGCACCCTCTGTTGATACCTTGCTGCTGCTGCTGGCGTTGATTTTTTAGGGTTTGTTGTTGTTGACGATTCTAATTCGCGGGACGTAAACTTCTACAATCCTTTGCAGCGTGGCCTGGCTTGTTGCACCGATGGCAGTTACTCCTGGTGCATGGCCCGCTGTGGTGTAGGTTACAGCGATTGCATTTGGGGTGAACTCCCCTGTACCCTCCTTGACTTTGACTTCCAGATGATTGCTGACTAGGGCTCTTGTAGTCGTCAGTCCTTCTCTGCTGAGACTGAGATTGAACAAAAGTTGAACCTTTGCTTGAAGCTCCATCCCATTTTCGCTTGTTGTCACTAGGAGCATCTGAGGTAGTTGTATCACCAATACGCTTTGGTAGCCTGTTCTGCTCCACCGCCTGATCAGTGAGACGATGAGCCAATTGAACAACTTGCTGGATGGTGGCGAGGTTAGCTGAGGTCACATGACTTTGAATCTCTGGCACTAAACCCTTGAGGTACAGTTCGATACATTTGATGGGAGGATCCACCATGGTAGGGCACAAAATAGCCAGCTCGTTCGATCTTTTTTTGTACGCTTCAATTTCTGACCCCGTCATCTTTAGGTTGAAGAACTCTACCTCTAGCTTGTGGATGTCATCACGATTGCAATATTCCTCCTTGATCCGTTCCTTGAAGTTGTTCCATGGGGTGGCATTAGCAGCAACCAACCCCAGCATTTGAACCTGAGCGTTCCACCACGTGAGAGCTACACCCTCGAGAGTACCAGTAGCATACATCACCCTGCGAGCCTCAGGGCATTCACACATCTCGAAGACAGATTCGAGTTTCTCAAACCAGTGGAGGAGACCTACAGCTCCTTCGGTACCACTAAAGGTACTAGGTCGACAGTCCATAAAGGTCTTGAAAGTGCACACAGGAGGCTGTGCAGGTTGACCTCCTGCCTGAGCGGCTGCAAGTGCCGCAGCAACTTGTTGGTTAATCAGAGTCGTCAATTGGGCTTGTGTCAAGTTAATGCATCCAGCCATGATCTTCATATCAAGGGAAACATGAGTGAGAGGGGTTCGCAAAAGTGCGATGACAGAAGAGAGTAAGCATACACGTGTTTTCAAAAAATAGTTGTTGCGTTTATCTAACCATACCATAAGCAAAGTTCTATGTAATCTAGCAAGTAGGCAATGTAAACATAAATCATATCACCTAGAATGTCGAGTCTTGCACGTGGAGCGAAGCGCCATTGTGGATCGTTGAGCACTGTTCAGGTTATAGTCTGGTTTTAACAAAAACTTTTTTCCTTATTAAAACCAAGTTCGCTATAACCAATGGCTCTGATACCAATCTGTCACACCCCCAAAATCCACTTGCGGAGTATCACCGCTTGGAGGCGTGACTGACCAGGATCAAGCCACCAATCATATTGAACAAGCATGTAAGTAAACATAAAATCCAACACAATATAATTGGTGTCCAAACAAACATAGTTTAGGTTGCAAGCGGAAGCATAATGTCAAAAACCAAAGCATAAGTTAATAATGTTTAAGTTCATCATGAACACTCAATGTCCATGCTCCACAACGACTCTTCCCCATGTTTATACTACTAGACTCGTTACCATATCGACCACTGACTTTAGTCATGTTTATGTACCCTTAGCGCCAATGTCTATCATCATTGACGTGCCCAGATCCATTAGTTCACGCCCGTCCTCTGCGGCACGGTGTGAGGCTTGTCAGACCTAAATAGCGCTATCTAACTAATGACCCGCTCGCCATTGGCCCGGCGATTAAGTCGATATAAAAAGGAGGGACTTCGTGATAGGGTTTTGGTCTAGTGAAATTTAAACTGTCCAAGAGGACGAGGAAATATATTCCTTAACCCGTACTGTCCTACCCAAGGAGGACGAGGAATCCATATTCCTTAACCCATTCCCAACCCATGGGAATCCCATGCTTTGTAGAAAGTTTGAACTCACCTTAGGTTAGCTCGGCAGATAAGTAAAGGTCGATTGAGCTCCTAGTGGTCAACCACGTCCTAACATGGTTACCATACAAGTCAGGTCTAGGTTCAAGTAAGGCACGTATGTTTACACATAAGTTAACTGGTTATGAACATGTATTGATCATGGAAAACACATAATACATGTTAACGCATTAACAGTAGCAGTCAAGTACTCATCCTGTCCAAACTTGTGCGACCCGAACTATAAAGCCCAATAAAAAGGCGGCCCAACCTATTGTGCGATCAGCATAATTTGTGTGATCCACAATGGGTTGTGCAATTGAAAACCAACCCGGCCCAAAGTAATGCAACCCAAAGACTTGTGTGGCCCAAACATTAAACAATTTAATAACCTTGTGCGGTCCAGTTCAGCTTGTGCGACTGAACAAGACTTGTGCGACTGGACTTGGGCTTTGAGGCCCAACAGCCTAAGTGTTTGTGTGTGTGGCCCAAGGCCTTGTGCGATCGGAACCGTCTTGTGCGATCCACAAGGTCTTGTGCGATCATGCAACGTGGTATTGTACACTGTGTTCTAACTAATTGTACATCAGTCTATCTTGTGCGACTGCCTTGTGCGATCAGATCAGATCTTGTACGATCTGACCTTGTGCTACCAAGGAGTCTTGTGCGATCAGTTATAGTTTCCGAGTTTTATGCAATCAGTTTTATTGTTTCCATTTATGTAGTTATCAATCAACAACTAACAGTTTCCAAACCAAACAATAATCGATCAAACAAGGGTTTTAACATCAATTCTTATGAACCCTAAACATAATCAAAACATGAACAATAATCATAACACTTAATCATATTAACTTTATTCATATTCTTGATCACTAGCACACATCCTATCATGACAACACAATAAATCATCATGAGGTAAACATATCACAGCCGATTAACAAGCATTCGGTTTTCATTCATCATCAACAAATCCAATTCATACTAACACACCCAAACCATTCGGATCCAAACACATATATGATCGATTACATTCACCCATGACCAATCACATAACATTCATACCACATACGATACATCATCATCCGAATAATAACACATAACATGAAACACTAACCGATTAAAGATGGATGAGGGTGATCCGAATCAAAAGCTTCAATGGAGATGGGATGTTGTTTGCCGTCGGCTTCGAGAGAAGAGAAAGAGAGAGTAGGGTTTGGTGTGTGTTCTTGTTTTGTAACAAATGAGAAATAACACTCCCTAAGGATATGTGTATGCGCATGGAGGAGTGGGCCGAACTCAAACTTGGGCTGCCCTCTATGATTCGAGTACAAGTTGTGCGGCCCAACAGGGCTTGTGCGATTGGTTCGTTTTGTGTGATCCTAATACATACATACATACATACATGCACATAACACAACGACATACATAACATTTCATTAATCATCAAAGTTCACATAATCACATAGTGTTCAAACATGTTACACTAAGTACAAAGATAAGTTCTGAAATACGAGTTGTCACACCTTTAATATGGCATAATGTTTCGTATTGTTGGTTTAAAACCTCCCTGTTGTTTTCTATAACCTTTTTTGTCTCACCAAACTGCTCTTTTAGTGCATCCCAAATCTCTTTAGCACTGTTACAATGTAACAGCCCAGCGTATATGTCATTTGGTAATGCTGAGGCCATAGTACTAAAAGCCTTTGCATCTAACTCAATTTTTTGAAAATCCTGATCTGAGTAATTTTCAAGTCTTTTAGGTACTTTGACCTTGGGATCTTCTGTGCTTGGCACCATTAGAACATGAGGTCTTCCAGTAGCCGGTGTTTTCTTGTGCTAGTACATGCCCATCCAAGGTTTCCAGACATTGTATTCAGATCTGACAAGCATAGGTGGCTTGAAAAGTGTTCCGCTGTTGTGAGGGTCCTGTGATTGTGAAGACATCTTGGTTATTTTATAGAAGTTTTTGAATAATCAACTTTAGACGTGATTACACTTGTACTATGTTTTTCAACTGTTACGAACAACTTAGTATCAATGAAATTGAGCTGAATTTTTATGTCAAATTGATTGTTAGATCGAATTTGACTGTCCTACGCTCTGATACCAATTGTTAGGATCTGAGTTTGACTTTATTGTGTTGTTTTAATAAGATGTAATGAATGTAAGTAAAACAGGGAATAATTTGCAGCGGAATGATGTAAAACTTTATAACACAATCATGGAAAGTTTAGCTTTAATCATACATAGTTTTCATTAGTTATAAGATTGAATACACATTGATAGACTTATGCATGCATGAATACTAACTCCCCCTCAGCCTGAGCTCACTATGGTTGTTCGTACAAGATGAATGTGTTGTGCAAAAGAGCTAAATAGAACAGTACAGGCACTGTCTATTTATATTACAAATCCTAACCACTGAGCATCTTTGCTGACGTCACCTAGACAGTGACAACAAACAGTTATAACAACCTCTAAACACTGATGCAATACAGACACTGTTACATTGAAATACTAATAAACAAACACTGATGCTTCTATCTGCTGTTGATGTTTAAACAATAATGATGCTGAGCAGTGCGTTCCTCTTAGGATGATCAGGCCTTTGATTCAGCAGTACTTTATCTTCAACAGCACTTTGATAATCAGCAGTTGATATGTCTTAACAGTCTTTGTAATCAGCAGAGCTTTGATTGAACAGTTGTTGAGCATAACAGTCTTTAGGATCATGAGCTGTTAGAAGCCACTGCCATTGGTGGGAATTAAGTTCACGCACTGCTTATTGTGGATCAAATGTTGAGAACCAGTTTTGGCTTGTGTATCATGTGTTCTTCAAGGAAGGATTACATGGGCCAACATGATGGAAGTAGAAGTTACTTGTAGACCATAAAACACCAACCTTATCTTCATTTTTCACCAACACCCATTTCAAACATTTCACCTCCTTCTTTCTCCCTTTGGTTTCGGCCAAGCACACCCAAGACACCATCAATTTTTCCTTTCAATTTACAAGCAATCTAAGGGTGTTCAAAGGTGTAGGAAGATCATCTAAGGAAGCTACAAGTGTTAGAAGTGGAAGGACCTTCTTGTGGAGCTTTTAACCACCCATTTCTCATCATCTTCATCTTCTTGAATTCTTTGTCATTTCCCTAGCCACAAGAGCTAGTAGTAAGCATGCTAAACTCTATTTTACTTCATATTAGTGATATGTACAAGCTACACCATCAAGAAAGTTAAACTTTAAAAGATGAACACATAAAGATCTAACATAATCTAAAGGAAAAACAAGTGATTTTAGTGTTGTTTGATGTATGTTATGAAGTTGTTGTTGTTAATCTTGTGTTTTTAGTTAGATCCATCATGTGTAAGCTTGTTACAAGCTTAGATCTAACAAGTTTAAGCATAGGTCTTGAAAGATCCATTAAGAAACTTGACGATGAACTTGAAGATCTTTAAAGTAAGCTTGAAAATAGTTTTAAAATGGTTTTCTCATGATCTTGAAACCACTAAACTCATGGATGATCAACTTTGTAAAATAAAGTTTCATTAAAGTTTATTAAGTTTACAAAGAAGCTTGGATTTAAGTAGATCTAAGTGTTTAATACATGGATTTAAAAGACTACACACTTTTGTAAATATTCAAGTTCATCACATGAATAAACATGATTTTAGTAGACTTTACTTGTTAAATTGTTGAATCTTGAATCTTGATGAATTAAAGAAAATAAACAGATGTTTTGAAAACATGGGGAAACCTCCATTTTTAGGGGAAACTATGTCAAAAATTTTATAAAATTTTGACACTTAGAAAAATATAAGTTTTGGTGAAACTTTCTTTACAAAAATTTCCCCAAAAATATTTACCAATGTTTCCTAATTTTTATATCAAATTTCAAGTTAAGAAAATAAGGTTTTCTTCAAAGATAAAATGAATTATGTGCTAAGTGTATATTATGTGTATTATATGTATTAGTGTATGTTAGGAACTTGAAAATACACTAAACACTCCAAAGGAGTATAACTACCAAAATACACAAGGAAATATTTATAATACATATATACAAAATAACCCATGAAAGGGCATATGGACAAATACCAGAAAAAATATTTGTATAAATATATTCCTTAACAGTTTTGGACTTGGACAATATTTGGACAAATATATATATATATATATATATATAGCAATGGGTTCTGGAGAAAACTGTCACGGCCCCCGGCCCGGTGTGACCCGGTCCAGAAGCCATGGGACAGAAAACCCGTGGTAGTTTAATTAATTTGAATTGACAGCGGAAGTTAACAGGATCTTTTAAAATTTGAAAATGCCTAATTATTTTATTTCATAATTTGGGACAAACCCCGTAATTTACAATAAAGGAATTTCACGAGGAAATTCCCTGTTTTACAAAACATGTTTATTTATTTAACTGAGTCACCACTTCAAGCTTTATTAGTGCTCCGTAGCACTTTTCCTTGATTCACAGTAGGTCACCTGAAACATGTTTTAAAAATATTTTATCAGCGGGGAAATACTGGCGAGTCACACAAATTTGATAAAACGAAACATAGCTATGAATTACAGCATAAGAGCGATTACAATGGCTATTATCTTATTTTTATCTGGCGCCATGTCACAGCCTTGTGACGATGGTCATACCACTATTGGATCCTTTCACCCAAGTAGTGATGATTATCATTGTTAGGTTGGTGAACCTAACCGTGAGAAATTAGTAATGTGCACAATACCCCACTAGCCAGTGATTCAAGATAACCACGACTTAATCCCTGTAATTATGTAGGATCGTTGTGACGACCAAATGAGTCGATCAGAAGAGTTTTGATCAAAACGAGTGGCGGAAACAGACGTTTTGATGTTGAATCAGCTTGTAATGCACTTAGAATCAGTTTAACTATATCTTGTATTGATATGAAAGCTTTACACGACCTGGAGACATTCGGCAGAGCTTCACTACCAGAATCTAAAAGTTACAAATGAAATGATCAAGTACACTATATATAGGCATTCCATTTCGCACGAAATGGTCCATTTCGTGTGAAACTACCATTTCGTGTGAAACTGCCATTTCGTGTGAAATGGTCAATCAGCACTAAAACCCTATTTCTTTGACTATCGAGCTCTGATTTATCCTATCTAGATACAAGACTCGATACAAGATGAAGTCGACAGACATATGCACCAACAAATTATAACTCTTGAAAATACTTTGAGATTTTATAGAACAATTGATAAAAAGAGAATGACTCACATTGCAAGTTTAGACGGGCAGAGTTTAGCCTACTGATTTAGCCTTGTAACCTAATTTAAATAACAATGCATACGAAACTAGGTCAGTAACTTAATACAACATTTACGATAAGCTCACGAAATCAAAACCCTCACGACGAATGACAAAGTATAGCCTGGATTCGGGCAGCACTTAAACATCCATCGGATCGGTTTCAATCAATCGAACATTGTATCATAGCAGTGATCGAGTTATTACCCTGTTGTCGCAGCAGAGATTCGTGTTTGTGTGTGTTTTTGAACGAAATAGAGTATAACTCAGTGTAGGAAACGAATTTTTACGTCAAAACAACTGTGTCATGCAAGTGCCAACCCCTGGAATTTATACTGAAAATCGGTCCCTGTCGCGTGGCGCGACGGCGCCCTTTTTAGGGTAGGGTAGCCCAGTGTCCAACTAGCTTGTGTGAGTTGACAGATCGACGAAATTCATTTTGTACAGCAAGTTATGAGGATAATTATCCACTAGGGGATACCCCCCTGAGTTTTAGGGGGCCTTGATCCTGGTTCCAACTGTTCTGGAAATTTTAGGAGCCATGCAATATTACTTGGGGGTCTCAATTAGGGTTTCCTATTGGACATAATAAAATAAGAAATAATAATTTTGGCGAGGGTTGTTACATCCACCCCACCTTATTAAAATCTCGTCCTCGCGATTCACTGGAACAAGTAGGGATACTTTCGTTTTATCTCTGATTCCAGTTCCCAAGTGTACTCCGGTCCTCTCTTTGAATCCCACTTGATTTTGACCAGCACTAGTCGTTTGTGCTTGAGAAACTTGACCTTCCTGTCTTCTATCTGCAATGGTTTCTCCACAAATTTTAACTTCTCATTTACCTCTATATCTTGAAGAGGTACTACCAGGGATTCGCCAGATAGACATTTGTTGAGGTTGGATACATGAAACACATCATGTACCCTAACTAATTCTTCTGGTAGTTGTAAGCGATAGGCGACTGGTCCTATTCGCTGGATTACTGGGAATGGTCCTACGTACCTTGGACTTAGCTTTCCTCTCTTACCGAACCGAACTACTCATTTCCAAGGAGAAACTTTCAAGAGTACCTTGTCTCCAACTTGAAATTCTAGCGGCTTGCGTCTATTGTCTGCTTAACTCTTCTGATGATCTCGAGCCGTCTTTAGTCTTTCTTTGATTTGAGTTATCTTATCGGTGGTTTCCTGTACAATCTCGGGACCTGATAATTGGCTTTCTCCTATTTATGCCCAGCAAACTGGAGTTCTACATTTTCGTCCATACAGTGCTTCAAACGGGGCAGCTTCAATGCTTGAATGGTAACTATTGTTATAGGAGAATTCAATTAAGGGTAGGTGGTCATCCCAGTTTCCACCAAAATCTATTACACATGCCCTGATCATGTCTTCCAGAGTTTGAATTGTCCTTTTACTTTGTCCGTCTGTTTGGGGATGATATGCAGTGCTTAAATTCAATCGTGTCCCCATTGCTTCTTGGAAACTTGTCCAGAAATGTGAAGTGAAACGACTATCTCTATCCGATACAATAGAGAGTGGGACTCCATGTAAGGATACTACTTCGTCTACGTATAACTTGGCTAATCTTTCCATACTAAAAGTTTCCTTCATGGGTAGGAAATGAGCTGATTTGGTTAATCGATCCACAATTACCCAAATTGCGTCGTTACCTTTTCTGGTTCTGGGCAACTTAGTAACAAAATCCATGGTTATTAGTTCCCATTTCCAAACAGGCATTTCTAATTGTTGGAGTAACCCTGAAGGTTTCTGGTGTTCTGCCTTAACTTGTGAACAAGTAAGACACTAAGATACATATCTAGCTATGTCCTTTTTCATTCCTATCCACCAGAAATTATTTATTAAATCTTGGTACATCTTATTATTACCAGGATGCATGGTATACCTAGATTTATGGGCCTCCTCTAAAATCTTATTTCTTAACTCTCCCTGCTTAGGTACCCAAATCCTTTTCTTGTGGAATCTCCAAATTCCATCAGCCCCTTGCTCTAAGTCTTTTATCCTTCCTTTCATTCCTTTAGCATCATCCTCAATTGTTGTTACTTGAACCTTCTTCAGTTGTTCCATTAAATCTAACTGTAGATTTAATCTAAGAGCACGAACTCGCTTTTGCTTTTCATGATACTTACGACTTAGAGCATCTGCAACTACATTTGCTTTTCCTTCGTGATATTGAATGTCATAGTCGTAATCACTCAAAATTTCCATCCATCTTTGTTGTCTCATGTTTAATTCTTTTTGCCCAAATATATATCTTAAACTCTTATGATCTGTATAAACAGTAAACTTACTTCCATACAGATAGTGTCTCCAAATCTTAAGGGAAAAATTATCGCTCCTAATTCTAAGTCATGAGTCGTATAATTGTCTTCGTGCTTTTTCAATTGCCTTGAGGCATACGCAATTACCTTTTTGCGTTGCATTAGCACACATCCTAATCCTAGCTTAGAAGCGTCACAATAAACTTCAAAATCTTATGTCCCTTCGGGTAAGGCAAGAATTGGGGTATTTGTTAACCTTTGCTTTAAAATCCTAAAAGCCTCTTCCTACTTAGGTCCCCATTCAAATTTAACTGATTTACAGGTTAGCTTAGTTAATGGTACTGCTATCTAGAATAAATCCTTAATGAATTGTCTATAGTATCCAGCTAACCCTAGAAAACTTCTAACTTCTATAGCTGATTGCGGGACCTTCCATTTGGTGATTGCTTCTATCTTAGAGGGATCTACGTGAATACCTTTGTGATTCACCATGTGACCTAAAAATTGCACCTCCTGTAGCCAAAATTCACACTTCGAGATTTTGGCGTAAAGCTTCTCTTTTCTTAACAAAGTTAAGAATGCTCGTAAATGTTCACAATGCTCGTCTTGACTTTTGGAATAAATAAGTATATCGTCGATGAAGACAATTATAAATTTATCCAAGTACGGTTTACAGATCCTATTCATCATATCCATAAATGTTGCCGGAGTATTTGTTAGTCCAAAAGGCATAACTGTAAACTCGTAATGATCATACCTAGTTCTGAAAGCGGTTTTAGGTATGTCTTCTTCTTGTACCTTCAACTGATGATATCCGGAGCATAAATCTATCTTAGAAAAATATCTAGCCCCCTGTAGTTGATCGAAAAGATCATCAATCCTAGGCAATGGGTATCGATTCTTAATTGTAACCTTATTCAATTCCCTATAATCGATACACATTCGCATCGAACCATCTTTCTTCTTTACAAACAACACTGGTGCTCCCTAAGGGGATGAACTAGGTTGTATGAATCCTTTACTGAGCAATTCATCTAATTGCTTTTTCAGTTCTAACATTTCAGTGGGTGCTAATCGGTAGGGTACTTTAGCTATGGGTGTAGTTCCAGGAATCAGATGAATTCTAAATTCTACCTCCCTATCTGGTGGTAATCCTGGTAGTTCTTCTGGGAATACATCCGAGTATTCTGATACTATAGGAATTTCCTTAAGTTCCTTACCCTTAGTGCTAAAGATTACCGAAATCATATATACTATTCCTTGCTTTCGTTCATAATTAGCAACTTTCATTACTGAAATGAACTTCATTGGTTTACGCGGCTTATCCCCTGTAATCATAATTACTTCTCCTGTGGGTGCACGAATTTCTATTGAATTCGTATCACGAATCTATTCCTAACACAACATCGAATCCGGCTAAATTCATAGGTAACAGGTTTGCAGAAAAATTATGGCCTAAGAGTTCTATCTTTTCTTCTCGTAAGACCTTATCTATGTGAACAGAATTACCATCTGCGGTTTCTACCGTAAAAATCTGCCTAAGGTTGGTTAAGGGTAGGTTAAGAGTTTGGCAGAATGAAGTATTTATAAAACTTTGGCTTGCACCAGAGTCAAATAATACTTTTGCATAAACGTTGTGAACTAGGAACGTACCAGCTATCACATCTAGGATGAGTTCTGCTTCTTGAGCAGTCAGCTGAAAGGCTCTTGCGTTCTTTTCATTAGTTCCTTCAGCTGGTTTGGCCTTGTTGTCCGCTGGTTTGACCAATTTAGGGCAGTCTGGTCTAAAATGTCCAGCTTCTCCACAGTTGAAGCAGATTGTCGATTTCTTTCTTCTGCAATCTTCTTCTTGATGCCCTGGAATTTTGCAGAAATTGCAATATCCTTTGCATCTTCTAAAATGCTTTCTTTTACAAGTACCGCATAATGGAGCAGTGGAAGATTGCCCAGTTCCCTTTTTCTTGAAATTACTACTATTACCCACACGGAATCCTTGGGTAATCTTTTGGGCCACTTCCTTTTTCCGGTTTTCTTCTCTTGTGCGTACCAGCCCGTCGGTTAAGGTGTTGGCTAATTCCACAGCATCGTCAATAGTGCGGGGTCTCGCAGCTTTGACAATATCCCGAATCTCGCAAATCAAACCCCAAATATAGCGAGAAATAAGTACCGGTTCTGGCGAAGCCAAAGTTGGTACAATTCTGGCATATTCGAAGAGTTTCGAAGTATACCCTCGACAATCAACATCCACCATTCGGTGGCTCAGGAACTTATTCGCCATTTGTTCCTTTTCATATTCGGGGCAAAATTTCCTTTCTACCAGACGCTTGAACTCTTCCCAATTCATGGCATAAGCCATGTCACTTCCTTTGGCTTGTAATACCGTATTCCACCATTCTAATGCTTCTTCCTTAAAGAGGTGAGAAGCATACATGACCTTATCCTCCTCGGCACATTTACTTATCTTAATTACTGCCTCGGTTTTCTCCAACCAACGCAGTGCGGCCGTTGCCCCTTCATTGCCTGCAAATTCAACAGGTTTACAAGCAAGAAATTCTTTATAAGTGCAACCAGATGTTGCAACTTTCATTCTTTTAAGTATTGGGGCTTGAATCACGTTGTCGTTATTGCCGCCTCCGTTAACACTATTACTGAAATTATCGTTGTGCGTGCGTTTACTGGGGTGAGCTTGCGAAGGCTCAACAGGACTTTTAACAGCAGCGACGATTGCTGGGATAGCATTTGCTATTCCCTGGGCAACGATATTCTCTATATCTTGCCTATTAAGAAAGTGATCTTCAATGTTTTGCTCGGATTGATTAACCTCGTTAATTGGTTCATTACCAGCGTGTTCCATCTGGTAATTAATATATATAAGTGATTAGCACAAAATAAATAACAACCAAACACAATAAAACAATCACACATAATCACGTCAACACGTATAGACAAAATTGTCGACCTTGCGACTTTCATATTTTATATATTTTAGTATGCATCCGTACACACTAGATATGTTACAAAAGTTTAATTTTAAGTTATTTTACATAGTTATATTTTTTTATTTATTATTATTATATTATTGTTAAACACGTAACCACACAACCACATATGATCCCGTCAGTTGGCACTTCAGAAACGACGTTCCCTCTCGTCGTATTTCCATGATATCCTCTCCCCCACTTCCCGGATTCTATTTCCTCGCCATAGTGGCGGAGTTCAGCCAAGTTTTCTGTGCTCATAGGTGGGTTTAGTGCAGGCTCAGGATCAAATTGGCAGAAAGGTGTTAGGGTTATTCAAGAGATTCTGAAATTGCCAGTCAGTGGTCCACCATTCTTCCAGCTCTCCTGGTAGAGGTCGGGGGTTGACAATAGGATCTGGGATAAGAGGTTCCAGATTAACTGGAAGTTGTGCTTCAGCTGGGTAATTGAAGAGGTTTTCATCGGCAGGTCCGATGAAGTCGCTATTTGCCAGTTTGCGGTCCAGCTCTTCCCACAGTGGCATTTCGTGGGCTTGCCCGGAACTTTCCCCGATCTCTTTTCCTTTTCCTTTATCTTTCGGATCCTCAGTCTTGATAACTTTCTGTGTTGCTGGTTTCTTCCTACGCATACACCTCCAGCCTACAAGTCTTCTTATCTTTTTCGGCTTGGGTTTCTCCTGAGGTTGGGCTTGGAATTCCATAGGTTTCTCAGTGTCAGCCCAATAACCGGAAAAACCCCCGAAAACTTCCATGTTAGCAGAATAGATAGTGAGATTCTGAAGAGCTTCAGACAACTCATTCATGATGTTAGCATATATGAAGAAACACATACAATTCTAAGTTAAAATCTCATTTATCAACTTAGATTCACATAGTAGCAATCAGAAAATTAAGTATTTCTAAATACTTAATTAGCTTAAATCAGTGGCTCTGATACCACCTTTTTTTTGTCACGACCCCCGGCCCGGTGTGACCCGGTCCAGAAGCCGTGGGACAGAAAACCCGTGGTAGTTTAATTAATTTGAATTGACAACGGAAGTTAACAGGATCTTTTAAAATTTGAAAATGCCCAATTATTTTATTTCATAATTTGGGACAAACCCCGTAATTTACAATAGAGGAATTTCACGAGGAAATTCCCTGTTTTACAAAACATGTTTATTTATTTAACTGAGCCACCACTTCAAGCTTTATTAGTGCTCCGTAGCACTTTTCCTTGATTCACTGTAGGTCACCTGAAACATGTTTTAAAAATATTTTATCAGCGGGGAAATACTGGCGAGTCACTCAAATTTGATAAAACGACACATAGCTATGAATTACAGCATAAGAGCGATTACAATGGCTACTATCTTATTTTTATCTGGCGCCGTGTCACAACCTTATGACGATGGTCATACCACTATTGGGTCCTTTCACCCAAGTAGTGATGATTATCACTGTTAGGTTGGTGAACCTAACCGTGAGAAATTAGTAATGTGCACAATACCCCCACTAGCCAATGATTCAAGAAAACCACGACTTAATCCCTATAATTATAACTCTTGAAAATGCTTTGAGATTTTATAGAACAGTTGATAAAAAGAGAATGACTCACATTGCAAGTTTAGACGGGCAGAGTTTAGCCTACTGATTTAGCCTTGTAACCTAATTTAAATAACAATGCATACGAAACTAGGTCAGTAACTTAATACAACATTTACGATAAGCTCACGAAATCAAAACCCTCACGACGAATGACAAAGTATAGCCCGGATTCGGGCAGCACTTAAACATCCATCGGATCGGTTTCAATCAATCGGACATTGTATCGTAGCAGTGATCGAGTTATTACCCTGTTGTCGCAGCAGAGATTCGTGTTTGTGTGTGTTTTTGAACGAAATAGAGTATAACTCAGTGTAGGAAACAACTTTTTACGTCGAAACAACTGTGCCATGCAAGTGCCAACCCCTGGAATTTATACTGAAAATTGGTCCCTGTCGCGTGGCGCGACAGGCTGTCGCGTGGGGCGACGGCGCCCTTTTTAGGGTAGGGTAGCCCCGTGTCCAACTAGCTTGTGTGAGTCGACAGATCGACGAAATTCGTTTTCTACAGCAAGTTATGAGGATAATTATCCACTAGGAGATACCCCCCCTAAGTTTTAGGGGGGCCTGATCCTGGTTCCAACTATTCTGAAAATTTTAGGAGCCATGCAATATTACTTGGGGGTCTCAATTAGGATTTCCTATTGGACATAATAAAATAAGAAATAATAATTTTGGCGAGAGTTGTTACAAAAACGGAAAAAAGTGTGAGAACGGTGAGAACGCATCCTGGCCCAACACGTGTCACGCGGCATAGAGAAGGGCGAGAACGGTGAGAACGCATCCTGGTCCTTTCATATTTCTTTTTTTTTAAACGCGTGTCACATCCCGTTTCCATTTTTTTGGAGTTTAATAAATAGCGGCGTTTTATTGTTTGTAGATCAGGATCATAGTAAACAATTTGGCGTTTTAAGTATGTTTTGGCGTTTTTATTGTTTTTCTAAATCTGGTGCATGTATATGATGTAAAAAACATTAGTAATTTTCTTGATGTTTATTATATCAAGTAGGATTCAGGTCTATAATGTGACAGACAATTATGGCGTTTTGAAAAGATAAATAAATTCAGTTTTCCATGTAGTGGCTTTTAATATAATAAATGTTTGGCAATAATGGTACCGTCTTTTTATTTTACTGTTTAGCAATTATTGTTTCGTTCAATTTCATCTGTGAATTAGTGTTGATTTTTAAGTATTACCTTGTTTGGCGTTTTTAGCGTTTTATAGCAACATCGTGCTTTGCTAGCATTCGTTCTCTCAGTTTTCAAACTATCAGGCGTTTTGGTGTTTTTGGTGTTTTTGGCGTTTTATATTAATTTTTTTGTTAGAGAATTAGATAATAAAATCAGAGAATTAGATAACAAACAATAAAAATTGAAAAAAAATTAAAAATTATAATCTAATTTCTATTCCAAATCTTCACTGTCATCAGCCTCTTCTACTTTAACCTTTTTGGCGTTTTGAACCTGTTTTGAATACCTTGTGTATATCCTTATTTTCCTACATAACGCCCATCTTCATTAAGGGGTAAAAGTGTTTTTTTACTTCGTTTTTTCCTGAATATTTGTCAATCTCATTCAGCAAAAGCTTATAGATATACCCACCTCAGAGTAGAATCCATTCAGTGAAACTTCATTCAGAACAATACTCAATATAGAAGAAATGAGGTTCCGCATCTGTGGTTTTTTAAGTTTCTTTTTTGGCGTTTTAAAGTGAATGGTTTCTTGGAAAGATGGCATTTATTTTTTGGTGGTGTGATCAGTTGATTGTGCAGAGACGTCTCTCTTATAGGATATTTTTGGCGCGTAGTTTAGGCGGGATTTTTATTTATAATAAATGATATTAATAAGTAGCCGTCTTTTCGGTTACTGTGTGTATTTTTTACTGTTTTTTTTTCATCTTTTTATGAGCTTTTATGGTCATAGACATTCCATATTCCAACTTAGGCGTTTTTTTAATGGCTTTAAGTAGTTTTTTGCGTTTTTTTTTTCATTTTATTATAGGTTGGGAGTTTGTGGCGTTTCACTGCATTATGGCGTTTTACTACATTATGGCGTTTCCCAATCTTTATGACTTTTTGGCTCTTTATTAAACTTTTTTATTCTTAGTCGAAAAATACATAACAAACAACAGAAAAAGAAAGTTAAAAAACTGAAAATAGAAACAATTCATCTTCGAAATCTTCACTGTCATCAGTCTCTTTTTTCTTTGAAACATGTTCACTGGTGGTTTGGCTTTGTCATGCTTGTGTTTTTGTGCCTGTTTGGAAAGACAATATGACATGAGTTTTTTGTTCGAATATGTATCTTCAAACCACTCATCAGTGGCATTCGTCTGTTCATGCCATTATATTATTCATCAATAACAAAACACAAAAACTGACATAAGTCTGACACCAGTATCTTTTTCTTGAAGTTTTGTCCATCTCATTCAGCAAAATGTTATTTGAGTCACAGCACCTCAGGAAAAATTGTATTCTCCGAAACTTCGCGTAGAACAATATTGAATATACAAGAAACGTTTTTTTGGCATTTTTGGCGTTTTAGTAAGGAAATAGTGTATCTGAAAGAAACGTCCATTTTTTGGAAATTTTTTATATTTGAGAGATTTGGCGTTTTCTAAGATGATTGGTATATAGTAAAATATGGCGTTTTTTAGTAGGTGTGTTTGATGTTTTGGAATTTTTGGTGTTGTAAGATGAATGTTATATAGTAGAAAATATGGCGTTTTCACATTGGGGGAGCTGTGTTCTTATGTATGAGAATGTTTTGTTTATATAGGGATGCGTTTTGGCCAGTAATGGCGTTTTATTCATTACTTTGGCGTTTTGGTATAGAAGTGTAAAAACCTTTTTACCCTTAATGAAGCGCGTCCACTCAATAGAATTCGTGTTATTTACGAAAAAGCCACCGCGCCAATCTAGTCCATAGATTGTTTTGATCGGACTATCCATAAGCGTTCTCACCGTTCTTCCACTTTCTACCGTTTTCTCTAAATCCTGACCCTATATATATATATATATAGGTTAGGTTCTTTGCAGTACTCACATTTTAAGTAGAACTATTAAGAACTCTTTTTAGCCATTGATCTTTTAATCAATGGATAAAAATAGATTTGAGTAGAAAATGTAATTAAAACAAAAATTGAGGAGAGTTTAAAAGGTTACAAGGGTATAATCGTAAAAAGCATTTATTGAAATTGAAATGCAAAAAAATATCCCTAAATTCTCTCTAACTTCCTAATCACCAGATCCTCGATTGTTTTTTTATTACAAATTCGCACCATAGTTTTAGGGTTTTTTTTTCAATTCACTTTGATGGTTTGATTGTTGCGTTCATAATCACTAATTTATGTAAATTACATATATGCCAATATTCAAGTAAAAGGAAGTGTAAATTACATATATGCTAATATATGTAAATTACATATATGCCAATATTCCATTGAAGGAAAGTGTAAATTACATATATGCTAATATTCAAATTTATAACATATGTCTCATATATGTAAGGCTATAGGATGTGGTCATGATAACCTTCTACATCAGCGTCATGTCACGCAAATCTAGTCTATCATTCAAAACCACTATTCTAATGGTGTGGTCATGACCCAAACCACTATTATCTTATTTTAATTTATTTTTTGTGAAAAGTAAAAGGAAATATTGAAAAAGGAATTGAGGCTCATGGTTGCTATGGTTTAATCCATGCCAACCAGGATGAATGAGACAAGGGGATGTTATAGCAATCCATTAATGATACTACGTGGCGATTTATGACCCAGCCCATGTCCCCCACACCCTATAGCCAAGTAAATTACACATGTGTTATAAGTTAGTTTACAAATATGCTTATATTCCGGTAAAGGAAAGTATAACAATCAAAACGATAGTCATTGAATTACATGTAGATTAAAACTAAAATATTTATACACTATGTGATGGAGTATAAAACTATTAATCTATTAAGATGTAAATAACCAAAACTGGACTTACAAATATCAATATGATAAAGTGTGGAAGTTAATGTAGGTAAGACTCAAGAACACTATGCATTCATACTTATCCGATTTTTTTAAATGTAAATGTGAGAAAAGATAGGAATTAATTCAAACTAGAACTTTTGAAATATTGATAAACCACGAAATATAAAAAATAAATAATCTGGAATGTGTGAATTTTGGATAATGTGTGCGAATGAATATAGTTTGTATTTGATTTGTTTAGATCTAGATACGAGTAAATATAGGAATTGATTCAAAAGCAAACTTTTGAAATTGAGATAAAGTATGGTAATATAAAACATGTGATAATTTTTTATGTGTAAATTTACTTTAATGCCCTTTATTAATCAAACAATGAAAAAATAAATAAAATTAAATGAATGGCTATAAAGATTTCTGCAGGTTCTGTAATTTTTTTTTGTTCTGAAATGATCTTGATCCATATATATATATATATATATATATATATATATATATATATAGGATTAGGTTCAAACGTGAACAAAATCCTAAGAGTGAAATGTGTGAACTGATCTGGGCCCTTGATTTTTATGATCTTGAGATTAAAGTGAATGGCATGATGGTAATTATTTGGTTAATTTTTTCCATTTAATTAAATACAAAAAAGGGTATATGTGTAATTTCAATCTTAAATTGATTGTATAAATCTCTCACAAATCAAGTAATCAATTATCCTCTTAAATTGATTGCATAAATCTCTCACAAATCAAATCAAGGATTAGGAAAGATGTAACTTAATTCAATTATTAAAATAATTATTTGTTTAAATGCGATATACACATGTGTATTCTGATTTTGCCCTCTTTTTAATGCGATGTACACATGTGTATATCGTCTGTTTTTGTGATATCTCAGAATTTTTTTTGTATTGAATGTTGATGTACACCTGTGAATTACTGTACACATATGTACGATGCTGAGTACACATGTGTACTTTTCTATTTATATCCAAGTACACATGTGTATACCGTTGAAATATGAAGGTTACGTGGATCTTAAAAATCAAAATTTGAATTCTGGTGATTAAATCTGAAATAAAAATTAAAATTGAAATCTGGTGATTTGTTGTTTGTTTTGATAATTATCTTATTAATAAATAAACATAATGTGGATAATGAATTTAAATTAGGAAAGATGTAACTTAATTCAATTATTAAAATAATGATTTAAATCTAATTTTTTATATAATTACAATCCTACCCTTAATAACTAAAAAGGAAATCAAGGGTCCATATATGTTCACGCAGTTCACTCTTGGGAGGTTGTTCACGCTGGAACCCTGCCATATATATATATATATATATATATATATATATATATATATATAGAAACGGGATGTAACGCCCCGCGTTTTCATACTTTCTATATTTAGAAACCATTGTTTGTAAAACTATTTTTGGAAACTTCGTAAACTTGTAATCGTTCTTTCATTAAAAACGATGTAAAATCCGAGACTTGGATCATTAATGAAACTCGTATTTTGTTACAAATATGTTATACAAACTTCATATATGCTCGTATGTTCGAATTGGTGAATCAATTGGTGTTTAATCTTTTTTCTTGGAAACTATGCGCTAAACTTGTAATTAATCTAAACATATGCATAAAACGTGTTTTCAACGAGAACGACACTTGATTTTGATACTCATACGCTTAATTATACTTGGGTTATACTCCTCATACTTGGATTTATCTTAAACTATGTTTTTGTGGCACTTATAGTCCATAAAAGACCTAAAAACACTAAAATAATAACTTCAGGGGCTAAATTGTAATTTTTGAAACTTGTGTCCGGATAAGAAAGGCCGGGCGGCCCGCCTCAACTTACCTTAATCCCTCAAGCGGGCCGCCTGAGGGTGCCCAGATCAGAATAAAATTTCAGTCGCGACCAGATTCATTTTGAGCGGGATTTCCTTGTTTAAACCGAGTTTTAGCCTTAATTATCCCCCCAAAACAACCCTAATCACTCCCCTATAAGTACCCAAGGTCCTCCAAGCACTTGAACACTTTCAACACTCCCAAATCTCTCCTAAACACTCTCAAGTTCTTGCAAGAATCTGCATTTTCGGACAGATTCACAACCTTGCACAAAAGTGAGCATAACTTGCTCATTTCTTAATGATATCACTTGATTCTTCTTCCTATTTGCTTGGATAATCATGGGGTTTGATTCCTTGGTTTCTCCATGGAGAAATCAGACCTGGAATTGCTCCGAAATTGTCCACAAACTTTCTGTTTTGTTACATGTTCTTCCAAAACTTGTTTAAACTTATCAAACTTGTGTCTAACACATCTCACACCTATGTCCTAATGCTTACAACCTATCTCATGGTTGGTTAAGCTTAAAAACAAGGTTGAGACACTTGAAATCAGAGGATTAAACCTCATAATATTCTGTTTTGTTTAGGGTATTTAACCCACAAATCATGTCAAGCTTAGATCTTGATGAATGAGTGATTAAGGAACAACTTGGGTTGTCCTACATACAATCCTCACATGATTTGATGATTTCTCTATAGTTAGGTTGTTTATGTTATTGTGCTAATCCTAGTTCGTGACCCTCCTTGGTTGTTTTTACATCAAAGTGAAGTGGTGAACATTCAAGGGGTTCCTAAAAGGAAGCATGTTCTTCCTACCCCATACATGACATCTATGATAACTCGAGGTGCCTAAATGAAGATCCTAATCTTCTACCTCCTACTTGAATTATTGGACTAAATAATATGTAATACTTAACCTAGATATATATATACACTCATTCGAACCTTTGATGTTGAACTTGTGTTTATATGTTAAAGTAGTAGAACATCATATAAGACCTAAACCTTGTTGTGATTCTTATGGGTGTTCAACTCATGAAAACATTATCATAACCCTTGGGGTTACCAAGTGTCATACAAGTGTTAAGTGTTGAAGATGATTATTTTCACATGTTATTCTCATATCTTATTTTTATGTTGTTTTAAATACCGAATCTCGACTCTAAGCATACTTGAACTTTAACCCTTACACATTCAATCTTTTAACCTCATCAACTCGTCAATAATTGGATAATTGGAAAGCATATGCAAACTTTGTGAGTATACTCGTATTTCCCCCTTTTTACTTTTACCACTTTTGGGGTGTAACATGTTTACTTATCAACAACTTACACATGAACATTTTGCTTAAACACATGAACATTCCTATAACATGCTTGTATACGTGATTGCTTGATACTTTAAACTTGGGTGAAACTTTATGTGTTGAACTTATCATTAACTTCGTACGAGCCTAACCGTGACATATGTAGCGCTATAGGATTGACGACCCGCCGCCCGTAACTTGTGGTTATGTCATGAGCATCTTGCGTCTCTTTTGGTTTGATATGTTAGACACATGCCATATTTAAATGTTCATCTTGAATCACATGCTTGCTATGAGGAATTGTTCAAAACTTATCATTTGTTATGTACGTACCAAACTTGTATACTCGCCATTGCTTTTGCATTGAATTGTATTTTAAACATGTTACAGGTTGATGATGACGATGCTATGAAAAGAAGTAGCGTTGATGCCTAGATACACATATAGACGTTTAGGTTTAATATGTTGTATCAATTTTTTCTTATGGTGTTATGTATTACTTTGGGACTTGTTGTTATTTGAGTTTATGTAATGTTGACAATTTGAAGTTATGAAATGAAATGGGAATTATTTAAATATTGTCACAAATAGCGTTATGATGTCTCTAGCAATCTTCACACTTCGTCTCATCCCGATGTTTCCGCCATTGGTTGGGGTGTGACAGATTGGTATCAGAGCCATAACTATAGGGAATTAGGAAAAGTAGGAATGCTTTTACCTAGTCTATAGTTTTAGAGTCTTATTCGTATATCTTGCTCGAACTACTACATGATACTTTATTTGTTTCTTAGTTATGCTATTTTAAACATGTACATCACTCGTGAGTAATATTCGACATGATATTCTTATGCAATAATGCTTGCCTTATTTTGTGTTAACACTTGTTTCATTGTTCGGTTCTTTATGTGTTACTCTAAACATATTTCTCTATGTGTTAATACATGTTTTATCATTTCGTTATCCGAGCACCATTCTTGATATGCTTTCTTATGTGTTTATACTTGTTTATGTGTTTCCTTTGACATACACTTCCCTCATGTATTTTACTCGATTATTCTAAATCCGACAACACTCATGTTACAAAAAATGAGACGACCTCACCAAAATAGGCGTGAAACCCACAATTTGGTGAACAATTCTCAATCCTTCTACTTTTCTTTTACACGAAATTCACCATCAAGTTAGGAGTGAAATCCTCACCTTGATGGAGAAATTCAAATTTCAAATTCTAGTGGACCCTCGTCAAAGTGTCAAAATTAACTTTTGACCCGACGAGTACCAACCACACTTAGGATATGAAATCGTTGAGTTAGGGGTGAAACCCGCACCTTGTCGACTAGTTCCATTCTTTGATTTTCATTAATCCCGCCAAGTCTCGAAATTTCAATTGAGTTGGGGACATGTAGTAACTGGAAGGGTAAATACCGTTAACCGACTTGTCGGCAAGTGTATTTCACCTATTAGGCCAAAGCTTGCTCCTCAAATTCGAAAGACTTTTTCGACCACTTTGGTTAGTCAACGTTCCGTTTTGGAACCATCTCAAATTTAATCAAACATACGTTATATTATTTACTTTATTAGATGCAATCTTTCAAATTCGAATTTGCTTTTGATATTTTCTTCTCACACATGCATCATACTAAATCTTTTTCATACACTTATACATATGCATGATTTCATATGACTTAAATTCATATTTCTTGTAACGAAAGGTGGAGACGTATCATCGAGATAGGAGTGATTTCCTTACCTTGACGACCATTTCCCTTTTTTTTTCTTTCTTAACACGACCTCACCAACGAGTTAGGGGTGATTCCCTTACCCAGGTGATCGTTACCAAAACGTCTCTTCAAAATATCTTATTATGCAAACTCGGTCATGTTTTATACCTAAATTATTTATCATTATTCAAAATGTATACGTATACGATTTCAAAATACATTGCTTTACCAAGCGTACTTTCTATCCTACAACCTATTTTCACTTAACTCTTATACACGAGATTCTTAAACATATCTTAAACGTTCTACTACACAAATTTTCAAACCTTACGCAATGCTACCTTTCAGTTTAATCGGTCCAAGGAATCTCTTGCCCATGAACTTCATATTCGGCTTAATCACTAAAACGCACTTATGATATAAATCACCAAACTAAAGACTTTCATTCTCAATCGGAGGATCAACCCAACCTTTCTTTCACACCTATAAGATCTTATGGATGTTATATGATCGTTTTACCCAAAAAAAAAAAAAAAAAACTCTTTTCACATCAACAAATCATTTGTTAGAACTTTTAATAATCACAAAGTCCTTTTGCTAAAATTCTTTTCTAAGGATCCTCGTTTTCACAAGAACCTCCTAAATTCATAACTTCTTGTTTAATGAAATGAAATTACCTTTGATTGAAAACCTTTTTACACCAATTTACAAAACACGTGAGCAAGAAGACTTCTTGGAGACCGACCATTTTTGGATTTCGTAAACTCTTATAAAACAAAAGTAGCATTTCCATTCATTACAAAATGCATTATGCTTAACCAATGAGTACCTTATATCCTTTTACATATGCAACTATATTCTACATTTCAAACCAAGCTCAATCCAATTTTGATACGATAAACTCAACGTTTCGATTAAACAACTATACACACATTTCATCCTACACGTTTTAGTCGTTTAACGCGACAAATTCATTTATAATCGTTCGTATTTACGTACTTAACCTTTTAGACGATTTTACACACCTAAATCCGTGATGTCCCAACATACACTATATACATAAATTTAAATATTCATACCTACACTTACATTCATACGTTTTATGTCTATACTTAAAATCATATTCATACTTATACTCTTACGTTTCATGTTTTACCCATACTCTTATGATTCATGTTTTTACTTATACTCATACGTTGCATGCTCATACGTAAACACGCACTACTGGTACGTGTTATGTTGATACACATACTTGCGTGCATATTCATACTTAACTTATACTTATGCTCATACTTTCATTCATACATTCATACCCGTACGCAAGCGTTATCCGAGGGGTTCGCTTACGTGGGTCCTATACATACTTAAGCATGGACTTGCTTACATACTTTATTCTTATACGCGCACATTCTTATTTTTTTTTAAGTAGACCTACCCAAATTCATACACAACTAGTACAAGCTATGCGGATCATGCGACGATCAATATAATCACGGGTGCACACGGGATTATAGTGATAGGCGTATGGGAACCATAGAGTGTACTACTGTGTATGGTGAGACACGGAACGTAACATGACACGAATAACGAAACGGACGTACCATGGTCGAAACATGGTGGATACGCCGCTGGTACTTCCTATATATAAGTGTCTTCACCACGTTACCAAACTTTCGTAAAACGTGCCATGAGAAATTCAGTGTTTTGCAGACCTTTTGGACCTAATACAAACTTTATACAACTCACAAACGCATTATATCCGATTATCCAATGACGAGACTTCATCCTTAACACACTACGTACATCTATCCAACACTTATGCTATTCTTATACTTGCACTCTTTAAGAGTCATTCGTTCACTTTATACTCGAATAATTCTCCTTATCCTTTTAGTTCATACAAGCCTCGTTCGCAATCAAGCTTGTTTAAACATTCGAGTCCTAACGTACCACGTTACCTATAAAATAGTCTTCCTATTCTGGATTCTTGTGTAACTATACTTAGTATACCTTTACACTTTATTTAAAAAAAAAAAAAAAAAAAAAAAAAAAAAAAAAAACCTAACCTTCTCGTTTCACTCAATAAACAACTTTCTACAAATGTGATTTCGTTACCACGTTCCATCAAAATACAAACCGTTTGTTAACATCTTCTTTCTTAATACGTCACCTTTTAAATACGTCGCCAATTTAATTACTCAAAGTTGTTTAGACTCACTTCACCTGTATACGCACTTACATGTTTTCCACTATGTCAGATACCTCAAATTGTTTTAGGCAATGAACTCATTCACAAATTTACCTTGTCGTTCTCCAAAGTTTTGTGCCTTTCAAAATTTCAAGTCTCAAATTTTTACTAAAACTTTTCAAGTCTACCTCTTGAATAAATTTCGGGACGAAATTTCCTAAAGGAGGGGAGACTGTAACGCCCCGCGTTTTCATACTTTCTATATTTAGAAACCATCGTTTGTAAAACTATTTTTGGAAACTTCGTAAACTTGTAATCGTTCTTTCATTAAAAACGATGTAAAATCTGAGACTTGGATCATTAATGAAACTCGTATTTTGTTACAAATATGTTATATAAACTTCATATATGCTCGTATGTTCGAATTGGTGAATCAATTGGTGTTTAATCTTTTTTCTTGGAAACTATGCGCTAAACTTGTAATTAATCTAAACATATGCATAAAACGTGTTTTGAACGAGAACGACACTTGATTTTGATACTCATACGCTTAATTATACTTGGGTTATACTCCTCATACTTGGATTTATCTTAAACTATGTTTTTGTGGCACTTATAGCCCATAAAAGACCTAAAAACACTAAAATTATAACTTCAGGGGCTAAATTGTAATTTTTGAAAATTGTGTCCGGATAAGAAAGGCCGGGCGGCCCGCCTCAACTTACCTTAATCCCTCAAGCGGGCCGCCTGAGGGTGCCCAGATCAGAAAAAAATTTCAGTCGCGACCAGATTCATTTTGAGCGGGATTTCCTTGTTTAGACCGAGTTTTAGCCTTAATTATCCCCCCAAAACAACCCTAATCACTCCCCTATAATTACCCAAGGTCCTCCAAGCACTGGAACACTTTCAACACTCCCAAATCTCTCCTAAACACTCTCAAGTTCTTGCAAGAATCTGCATTTTCGGACAGATTCACAACCTTGCACAAAAGTGAGCATAACTTGCTCATTTCTTAATGAAATCACTTGATTCTTCTTCCTATTTGCTTGGATAATCATGGGGTTTGATTCCTTGGTTTCTCCATGGAGAAATCAGACCTGGAATTGCTCCGAAATTGTCCATAAACTTTCTGTTTTGTTACATGTTCTTCCAAAACTTGTTTAAACTTATCAAACTTGTGACTAACACATTTCACACCTATGTCCTAATGCTTACAACCTATTTCATGGTTGGTTAAGCTTAAAAACAAGGTTAAGACACTTGAAATCAGAGGATTAAACCTCATAATATTCTGTTTTGTTTAGGGTATTTAACCCACAAATCATGTCAAGCTTAGATCTTGATGAATGAGTGATTAAGGAACAACTTGGGTTGTCCTACATACAATCCTCACATGATTTGATGATTTCTCTATAGTTAGGTTGTTTATGTTATTGTGCTAATCCTAGTTCGTGACCCTCCTTGGTTGTTTTTACATCAAAGTGAAGTGGTGAACATTCAAGGGGTTCCTAAAAGGAAGCATGTTCTTCCTACCCCATACATGACATCTATGATAACTCGAGGTGCCTAAATGAAGATCCTAATCTTCTACCTCCTACTTGAATTATTGGACTAAATAATATGTAATACTTAACCTAGATATATATATACACTCATTCGAACCTTTGATGTTGAACTTGTGTTTATATGTTAAAGTAGTAGAACATCATATAAGACCTAAACCTTGTTGTGATTCTTATGGGTGTTCAACTCATGAAAACATTATCATAACCCTTGGGGTTACCAAGTGTCATACAAGTGTTAAGTGTTGAAGATGATTATTTTCACATGTTATTCTCATATCTTATTTTTATGTTGTTTTAAATACCGAATCTCGACTCTAAGCATACTTGAACTTTAACCCTTACACATTCAATCTTTTAACCTCATCAACTCGTCAATAATTGGATAATTGGAAAGCATATGCAAACTTTATGAGTATACTCGTATTTCCCCCTTTTTACTTTTACCACTTTTGGGGTGTAACATGTTTACTTATCAACAACTTACACATGAACATTTTGCTTAAACACATGAACATTCCTATAACATGCTTGTATACGTGATTGCTTGATACTTTAAACTTGGGTGAAACTTTATGTGTTGAACTTATCATTAACTTCGTACGAGCCTAACCGTGACATATGTAGCGCTATAGGATTGACGACCCGCCGCCCGTAACTTGTGGTTATGTCATGAGCATCTTGCGTCTCTTTTGGTTTGATATGTTAGACACATGCCATATTTAAATGTTCATCTTGAATCACATGCTTGCTATGAGGAATTGTTCAAAACTTATCATTTGTTATGTACGTACCAAACTTGTATACTCGCCATTGCTTTTGCATTGAATTGTATTTTAAACATGTTACAGGTTGATGATGACGATGCTATGAAAAGAAGTAGCGTTGATGCCTAGATACACATATAGACGTTTAGGTTTAATATGTTGTATCAATTTTTGCTTATGTTGTTATGTATTACTTTGGGACTTGTTGTTATTTGAGTTTATGTAATGTTGACAATTTGAAGTTATGAAATGAAATGGGAATTATTTAAATATTGTCACAAATAGCGTTATGATGTCTCTAGCAATCTTCACACTTCGTCTCATCCCGATGTTTCCGCCATTGGTTGGGGTGTGACACGGGATCAGGAGAAAACGCTCAAAAGTGTGTGAACGGTGAGAACGCATCCTTGCCCAACACGTGGCGCACGATATAATTAGGGCGTATGGGCTTTTTTGTCATTTTATCTTCTGCTTTTCCAGTTCCGCTTTTCAAAATATTGTTTTATTTTTCACAATATTGTTTCAATAATTAATGGTGTTTAATGGTTTCATTGTATTAACATTTTGGCATTTATGGCGTTTTTCAAATCGTATGCCATTGGAACCCCAGGGGGTCAGAAAATCTCTCTGAATGGCGTTTTCCAAGGTGTTTTAGATAATATGGTCCATTGTTCTATTATTTTGTATATTCATTCTAGCGTTTGTGGTGTCTAGGCGTTTTACAATTGTAAAATTATATTACAACCAGAGGGAAAAATAGAAGCGAAGAAAATAAGTTAAAAATCCTAATCGGATCTCTCTTCACAATCTTCACTGTCATCAGTCTCTCTCTGCTTTAATAGTACAAGAACTGTCACCAAATATATGGCGTTTTATGTAAAACTTAACAAACACATCGGTTTGATTATTTTGCTTGCTCGTCTGTTGAAGTGGCTTTTTGTGGATGTTTGGGGACATAGATCTATGACGTGTGGGCGGGTTTTTCGCTTTTTCTTCATCTTTATAATAATCCCACTCATTAGTGTCATTGATCTCTTCTCCTCATCCAAGCCTTATTCAAGAACAAAGAACACAAAATGACATTCGATTGTCATCAGTATCTTTTTCTTTAAGATTTGTCCATCTCATGCAGCAAAATCTTACTGAGTTACTCCTCTCACCTAACAATCTATGTTAGTTCATGCGTCTGTAGCTTCCGTCGGCATAGAGTCGTATTTTGTCTGTTTATGTCTTTTGTGAACTTGTATGTATTTGTAAGTATGTGTGTTGAACGACAGCTCAGGGAATGACACTTATCTGTAAAAGTGATGTCTGAAGGATGACATGTGTCACCCGATCGGACAACACTTACTAAGTCCCTGAGTTTGCCTATAAATACCAGGTTAGGGTATGTCATTTAAGACTTTTGCTCATTCTGTTAGGGAACTCTGTCAAGTCTGACTCTCTACTGGCACTTGTGTACTTTCATATCATCTTAATAGAAAGTTCAGACGGATTTAACTGTTGAATACGTTGCTGTGATTCTGTGACTTGATCCATGGATTCCGCACATTGATCGAGGTCGATTCATCCACGTTCGTGACGAACAGATCCTGATCCTGATCCAAAGGCCTAACAAGTGGTACCAGAGCTCCAGGAGGCTGAATCGAGGACTACGACAGCTATTCTTACCGATTACAGTCGAATTTCACCGGAAATTTGACGAATTTCTTCACTTTCTACTCATTTTTTGCTGAGTTTTTCACTTTTATACCTTAAAAACCAGAAAAACATAAAATTGAACGGGATTTTACGGTTAAAATTTGACGAATTTGTTATCAATCGATTCACAATCAATCATAGTACAATCCTTCAAGATTTCATAAGAAAATTCCATCAAAAACTGAATCAAAATCATCAAAAACCATGTTGAATTGTTCGTGTATGCTGACATCATCCACCCGCTCGGACAGCTGTCCGAACGGTTTGGCTTAGAATGCATCATTCTTACTGTTTGCTGACATCATTAGTGTCACTCGATCAGGTCACCACCCGATTGGTGTAACGTTGATTGTTCAAGTTTATTAGCTTACATCATCATACCACCAGATCGGACAGCAATCCAATTAGATTGGCATTGATAGTTCTTGTTTTCATCTGCTTAAATCATCATGTCACCCGATCGGATTACCACCCGATCGGTGAAGGGTTGAAAAGTCAAAGTTTTCAAAAGTCTTGGTGTCACTCGTTCGGACAACCACTCGATCGGATTACCACCCGATCGAGTTGCAATCTGATTCATGTACATCTCTTGCTACTTGATTGTGCCACTCGATTGGATCACCATCCGATTCAAGTGCATCAGTGTGAATCTTTTGAAAATTATAAAAATTTGTCTAAGTGTTTGAAAACTGTTTCAGGTACTATAAAATGGGGGACGATTTCTAAACCCATTTAGCGACGTATTTGCTTACACCAGCTTATGTAGCTCCAGAGAATGATAAGTGGAGACATGAGAATAGTGATTCTGATAATGAAGATGAAAAGATGAGTGGAATAGTTGAGAAGAAAACTAGATGGTGGTTTGTGAGAGATGGAAAAAGAAAGAGAACGCCGAAGACGTCCCCTGTAGTTCCTATTCCTAAGGAGCAAGCACCGAAGATTGTAGTAAAGGGTATAGTGAAGGGGGGAGTCATAAGGTAGTTAGAACTTTACATTGTTATATGTTTCTAATAAATTTGTCAATGCTTGTTTTTCAGGGTCTTCGAAAGAACCACAACAAAGATTGGTGGACGACCCAGTGTTAGATCCTTCAGAAGTTGTTCAACAAGGAGCTGATCTTCTAAAACATTCACTTGAAAGCTTTCTTAAAAGAAATGAGGAAGTTGCTGCTCAGTAAGAACAAAGTTCAAGTGTTCAAGCTGAAGGTGTCAAAGCTACAGAGCCAGAAGGCGTTGCACGAGATGATTCAAGGGAAGATGCTGATGATGAGTCCACTGAAATAGAAACAGAACTTGATCCATCTACACTTGGTCGTGGAAAGGCTAAAATGAAAAAGAAACCAACAAAGAAGCAGAAAGGATCTGATGAAGAAGATTCTACTTACACTCCATCCATTGATGAACAAAAGAAGCTGAGGAAAAAGAGAAAAGCAGTTCTAACTAGAGTGATTCCTAGGAATGTACGTGCAAAGAAAACTGGTGCTACATTGCCTAAAGATAAAGATGGAAAGAGCGAGAAACATGTTACAACTTCAAAAGTTTAAGAAGCTGAAAATGCTCAAAGTGTTGAAGCTCCAAAAGCTCCAGAGGTTCAATCACAAAGTGTTCCTGAGGTTGAAGTTCAAAAGAAAACAGTTGGTGATGATTATGTTGAAATCACGGGGTTTAAAGCAGCTACACCACCACCACCACCACAAGATCAACCTATTCCTGAAGCTCCTGAATCCTCACAACCAAAGAATACAACTTTTAATAATCTATTTGGAGAGCTTCCTCATGCCACTGGGGTATATAGAGATGATATTCCAGATGAAGATTATGATATGTTCAACAATGAAGCTGTGAAAGAATTGACGAAGAAAGTTGGTGAACTTGAAAAAGAAAAAGACAAAGTTGTTGCTGAGCGAGATGTGCTGAAGAAGCAGGTTGAGGAGTTAATGAAAGTTAACAAAGAAATCAAGACTGTCATGATAAAGCAACAAGAAAAGCTAAAGAAAGTGAAAGATGGCAATCATGACAACTCACAACTGTTTGAGATTCTTTCGGCAGAAAATGTTGAGATGCGTCAGAAGATGAAGAATCTGCAAGATGTAAATCAAACCTTAAATCAGCTTTTGAGCGAAATCAATGAAGCTTCGTCAAATGAAATGAAAGCGATGAAGTTAGAGATGAAAGCTATGAAGGCTGACAAAGTGATGAAAGATGAACAGCTCAATATGCTATACGTAGTTATAGAAAGTCATCTGAACATTGATGTTCATGTTGCTTTCAATAATATTGAAGTCAAAAGAGCTGAAGAGCGCAGGATTAAAAGAGAAAGAGAGTTGGCTCAAGAAGCAACTCAAAGAAGAAAAGGGTTGGTAGTTGATGCTGAAGAAACTCTTGGGTCTTCAAGTCAACCTGAAGCAGGTGGTTCTTCAAGCCAAGTTGATATAGAGATGGTTGATGCAGAAGCAGATCCTAAGGGATTTGTGCTTGTTGGTAAGGTTTCTACTCTTTCTTATGATTTCAATGATATTATTCGCCGTGTGTTGGTTGAACAACGGAGGAGAAAGGCGAAGGAACCTAAGAAGCTTTTGTTAAAATGGAAGGAAGAGTAAGAGGTTGAAGCAGAAGAAGAAGAAGAGAATGAAAACTTGGATGATATTCTTGCTGCAGTAGAGAACTACGATCCATCTTGGGATCAGTTCATAGATGAAGATGAAGACAAAGACCAAGGTTCTACTGGTTTACTTATTGTGAATCCCAATGTTCAAGAAAAGATTGATGATCTGATGAACGACGAGATCAATGAACAGGATGATGATCAACAACAAGGGTCTTCTTCATCCGAGAAACAACATGCAGACCAGGTATACCTCACACAACCTACTGTGATTTATTTGCATGCTCAAAATGAGGGGGAGCTAGAGGTACCAAGGTCTAGGGCGGAGATGTTAGAAGAACTGGGATTAGATGATGGGAAATTCAAGTTCGACATTGAAGATGAAATTCCTGTGTCACCAGAAAACGAGTATGAATTTGCTTATGTCCAAGAAGCAGATAAGTATGATGAGGTGATTGTTGAAGAAGCTTCTGACTCATCTGACGAGGAAACAGATTTTCACTACTCTGGTGTTCATGAAACGTTTCCATCATTCGCTGAAATGTTCAAAGATCAAAACGAAGATGAGATCAGGAGAAAGATTGTTGAGAAAATTTCAACTGAAGGTGTGCCAAAGACCATTCCTCGAGAGAATCTTGCTGAAGAGAGAAAGAAATGGTTTAAGGTGATGCCAAAGGAAAGAAAGTATATAAGGCCACTTCAGTATTTTACGCACAATAAAGATATTTCTTGGGGAGATATTCTTTCATGGGGATATCTAGAAGACTTGCAAGTGTATGCCATTCGACAGGAGCAGGGGGTACAGTATTTTGAGTTTCTGTCAGACATAAAGACCCTCCCGTGGTGGGATGTTGATGAGCTTGTCCAAACAAAGAACATAAAGCAATTTTATCATGGTTTGGATGTGAAAAAACATGATCAACACTTGTGGAGCTATGTGAAGCAGCAGGCTAAGGCTAGATATCCTGATTGGAAGCCACATCGTCCAAAGCAGATTGTGACTATCCTGGAAAACGAAGAGAAAGATATAACTTTACATATCAAGCCTCCACGGTGTTTAAAGAACATGCCACTTCGTGCTATGGAACAAGATTTCCGTGAAGAATTTCAAGGCTGGTTATACAATCCTAGCACAGCAGAAGCGGTAATTTCTTTGTTCGATAAGTCTAAAGGGGAATCAAGAAGGATATGCATACTAGACCCGATGTGGCTAGTAAATTGTTCAAAGAAAGACATTGATTGCTTGTTCTACAACAAGATTGTCTACGAAAAGGCTGACAAAGTTCAAGCAATGCAATATCAAAAGATTGTAGATGTGTGCTTTGCTCAAGACATCAACTCCGGCAGGTATTGGAAGTCTAATTGGAGAGACTTGGAGATTGATGAGTTTCCGAAGAAGTACAAAAGAGAACAGAGGTTCAAAGCCATATCAGAGAAAGCAGCAAAGCTTGGGAAGTATAAGCTGATGAGACCGCCACCAACGGATCAAACACCGATCGAAAAAGAAGAAAACAAGATTCCCAAGTGGGATAGAAAGCGTGATGGTGATCCGGTATACAGGAAATGGTGGATTGAAGAGGGAAGGCTTCTGAGACATAGAATGTTAGAAGAAAAAGCTGAGATGAGGAGACAGAGGGCCAAGGAACGAAGGCGTAATAGGAAGGAATGAAGACTATGCTGGAAGGAACTGCAGCTACATCCGAGGGGGAGTCTGTTAGTTCATGCGTCTGTAGCTTCCATCGGCAGAGAGTCGTATTTTGTCTGTTTATGTCTTTTGTGAACTTGTATGTATTTGTAAGTATGTGTGTTGAACGATAGCTCAGGGAATGGCACTTATCTGTAAAAGTGATGTCTGAAGGATGACATGTATCACCCGATCGGATGGCCATCCGATCGGATTGCCACCCGATCGGACAACACTTACTAAGTCCCTGAGTTTGCCTATAAATACCCGGTTAGGGTATGTCATTTAAGACTTTTGCTCATTCTGTTAGGAAACTCTGTCAAGTCTGACTCTCTACTGGCACTTGTGTACTTTTATATCATCTTAATAGAAAGTTCAGACGGATTTAACTGTTGAATACGTTGTTGTGATTATGTGACTTGATCCACGGATTCCGCACATTGATCGAGGTCGATTCATCCACGTTCGTGACGAACAGATCCTAATCCAATGGCCTAACAATCTATTCAGTGAAACTTCACGAAGAACAATACTGAATATCCAAGAAAGCATATTAGCTATCTTTGATTTTTTTTATTTTTTTGGCGTTTTACAGTGAGTGGTATTTAGTAGTATTGGCGTTTGTTCGTTTTTTTTTTTGTTTGATTAAATGGAACTTGTTGAGAGGTATTATTTTATAGGATTTCTTTTGGCGGCATAGGTTAGGAGGTGCATTATTATAATAAACTATTTGTCATGTCAGTTACTGTTTGTAATTATTGTTTTTTATAAGCTTTTATCTTTAAAGTCTGTAACACGTCCAGTCTTTCAAGTTTGGCGTTTTAGATTCTAATATAATAAATTTTCCGTCTCATCATTTTTACTGTTTTGTAGTTATTGTTTCTAGTTACATTTTCAAGTTTGGTTTTTTTTTTTTTTTTTTTTTTTTGGATTTTTTATAATACTTTTCCAAAGTAATTTTATTATAGTTTGGGAGTTTTGTGGTGTTTTACGGCATGATAGTGTTTTAAAAAGCATTTGACTGTCTGGCGTTTTTATTATATAACAATCAACTGAAAAAGAAAATTAAAAAAAAAGAATATATAAACAATTGATATTCCAAATCTTCACTGTCACCAGTCTCTTTCTTCTTTTTTGAATCATCATAACTGGCTGTTTCGACTTTCGTATGATTCATTTTGTTTTTTTTTTGTTTTTCAAGTAGTTTTTTTGTCGCCGTTTGGAAGCACAAAGTCTGACATCAGCATCTTTTTCTTGAAGATTTGTCCATCTCATGCGGCCAAACGGTATTGAGTTTACACCCTTCAGCCAACAATCTTGAATTTTCCAATGAACGATGTTTGATTTTTTAATTTTGGCATTTTACCGATAAAAAGAACGCCACTAAAAAAAGCACCTTAAACCTCAAAATTTGATCATGCTAAATCAATATCTGACAATGTTGTCCACCCCATACAGCTAAACTTTATTGACAACAAACCTCAATATTGTTTTTGTATGTTTTGGCGTTATAAATTGGATGACAGTTGAGGATAAAGTCAATAAGATTTTACTCAATGATATGGACAATATCCTCACTTAACGATTTTTGTCCATTACATTGAGTGAAACCTTACAAACAACCAAACTGAATTTCAAATAAACGTTATGGTGTAGAAGATATTTGATGTTTGAGTTTTTTGGCGTTTCTAAGAAGAATGGTATATATTAAATATGGCGTTTGGGGTTTTGTGTGTTTTTTTAATTGAAGGTCTGAGATGTTGTATATATAGAACTTTTTTTGGCGGTTTTTTTTAGGCGGGATTTTATTATAATTAAGTTTGGCGTTTTATATCTAATGACGTTTTCTAGTTAGAATGGTATGTGCTATTTGTTTGGCGTTTTATTTCATGAGATGCCGTTTTGTGTGGAGAAGTCAAAAGACTTTTTTACCCTTAATGAAACGTGTCCACTTAATAGAATTCGTGTAATTTACGAAAATGCCACCGCGCCAATCTAGTCCATTGATTGTTTTGATCAGACAATCCATAAGCGTTCTCACCGTTCTCACACTTTCCACCGTTTTCTCTAAATCCTGACCTGAATATATATATATATATAGGAGAAGGATCCGTTAGGAACCACCCTTTATTGCGAGAACCGTAAGAACCAATGTGAACACAAACAGTAATACCTAAAAAAATCTAAAAAACACTCAAAAAAATTTTTTTTTTTTTTGGAAAAATCGCTATATTTCTTTTATAATAAAAAAAATCAAAAATAAATCGAGTAACAGTTATCCATGCACATGTGCATTTGTATCATTTCTTTAACAAATTCCGTAATTCATTACAAATATTATATAATTGCACTTTCATTTACACTACCATGTGTAATACACTAATTTTTACGTTAACAATATTAGAAATGCACATGTGCATCTATATGTATCAACATGAAATAAAGTGTGTTGGTACACTACTTTCTCTTTCATCTATCATTCCGTCCACAATACACAAATATGCACATGTGCATTTTTGTCATTTCTTTGACAAATTTCGTAATTCATTACAAATATTAGACAATTGCACTTTCATTTACACTACCATATGTAATACACTACTTTTTACATTACCAATATTAGAAATGCACATGTGCATCTATATGTATCAACATGAAATAAGGTGTTTTGGTACACTACTTTGAATACACTTTCCCTTTCATCTATCATACCATCCATAATACACTACCATTACCTTCTACCATCCAAAATACAATACCATTACCTCCTACCATCCATAATACAATACCATTACCAATATTTTCACTTTATTACATGTATATCAACACCATTTATACCATCCAATCAACATATTACATCATAAATTGACAGCTATAACCAAACCATCAACCACTAGATATAACTAACCAAAAGACATGTATATGGGCCTACTTCTCCATTCAAAATCACAAACTTTTGTTACCAAAACACGTTATATCATGGTTATACATAATGATGCACGTGTGCATTTTGAATATTGGTAATATAAAAAGTAGTGTATTACGGATGATATTGTAAATCAAAGTGCAATTATCTATTACTGATAACGTATTACAAAATTTGTCGAAGTAATGATACATATGCACATGTGCATGGATAACTGTTACTCGAAACAATTTTTTTTCTTTTTGCTAACTAAATATAGCAATTTTTTTAAATATTAAAAAAATTGAGTGCTTTTTAATTTTTTTTAGATTTTATTTTGTGTTCACATTGGTTCTCGCGGTTCTCACATGAACCGTACCCTATATATATATATATATATATGGTAGAAGATCCTGTAAAAAAGATCAAAAGTGTGAGAAGGGTAAGAAAGAATATCAGCCATTAGATCTTTCCCTATCCATTTTATTAGATCAAGGATATAATGGTAATTGTACTAATAATTCTAATTATGGATTAAATCAATGTAAACGAATTTAGGTAGTTATTTTAGGATTAAATAAATGTAACTTAATTTAGGTAGTTATTTTAGGAATTCGAATTTTGAATTTCAATCTGATTGATTAGTTTTCTGATGAATATGGTTTTTGCCCCTTTGATGTTACAGTGTATGGTGTTTTTTGCATGCATGATTTTCGTTTAGTATACGAGTTTATTTAATGACACCATGTGTAATCCTTGCATGGTGTTTTCATATGTACATGGTGTTTTGATGTATACTATTGAAGTTGAAGGGTGTTTTTTATACCAGTTGTTTCTTTTCTACAATTTGATTAGTTGCGTATGGTGTTATGTTGTAGATATTATGTTGCAGTGTCTTTTTTTGCACATCGTTAGTTTTGAATGGTGTTTTCTGCATTAGTTGTATATTTCCATATGGTGTTTTACTGTAAAACACAATGCATTGAATCACAATACAATGAAAACACCATTGTATGAACATAGAAAAAACACCATGGACTAAAACATCCAATCGAAGCAAAAAAAAAATTTCTCTACATAAGTATAACAATATGGTACTCGTATTAAAGATAAAAACACTCGTTATTATGGTGTAATTTAAAAAAATTACGTATAAAAAGTTATTAACGTTTAAAAAAGAAGGGGGAACTTGCACGTAGATTGCATGTGACTTTCTAAATTTAAAAATGTTAATTTTACCTTTATACCCTTAATCTAGAAAATTAATTATTTTAATTGTTACACTATTTACAAGATTGCCATCAAGATCTCAACCATTAGATTAAAGATCTAATGGTTTAGATTCTTTCTTACCCTTCTCACAAAAAACACTTTTTTTACAATAACCTCACCCATATATATATATATATATATATATATATATATATAGGATTAGGTTCAAGAGTGAACACTAGTGTAGCTTGCGAACTGAGTGAACTAATCCTAGTCATACACGTGTGTAGATCAATGGTCAGGATTTGATGTTGAAATACACTAGTGTATTTTACGATTTGATGATGAAATCCTAGCCATACATGTGTGTAAATCAATGGCCAGGATTTGTTCACTCAGTTCGTAAATACACTGGTGTTCACTCTAGAACCCACCCTATATATATATATATATATATATATATAGGGTCAGGATTTATAGAAAATGGTGGAAAGTGTGAGAACGGTGAGAACGCTTATGGATCGTTCGATCAAAACAATCTATGGACTAGATTGGCGCGGTGGCGTTTTCGTAAATAATACGAATTCTATTAAGTGGACGTGCTTCATTAAGGGTAAAAAGGTCTTTACACTTCTATACCAAAACGCCAAACTAATGAATAAAACGCCATTACGGACCAAAACACATCCCTATATAAACAAAAACATCCCAGACATAAAAACACACCCCCAGAACCTGAAACGCCATATTTTCTACTATATACCACTCATCTTACAAATGCCAAAATCCCCAAAACATCAAACACACCTACTCAAAAAACGCCATATTTTACTATATACCAATCATCTTGGAAAACGCCAAAACACTCAAACATCAAAGATTCCGAAAAAATCGATGTTTCTTTCAGATACACTATTTTCTCAATAAAATGCCAAAAATGGCAAATATCGTTTCTTGTATATTCAATATTGTTCTACGCCAAGTTTCAAATAATGCATTCTTCCCTAAGGTGCTGTGAGTCAAATAACATTTTGCTGCATGAGATGGACAAATCATAAACAAAAATTTTTGTCATTTTTTTGTGTTTTGTTATTGATGAATATTATAATGGCATGAAGAGACGAATGATACTGATGAGTTGTTTGAAGATACATATTCAGAAAAAAAAAACTCATGTCATTTTGTGTTGGGATTGAACCCTACCAGAGGAACAGATAATTAAAGCCAAAACTGGATCAGAGCAGTGGATCCAAAATAAGCAGATGTTACATACAAGTCTCTCCCCTTGAAAGTGGTTTCAACGTCTGCTGACCTCCTATCTACTGATCGTGCAAACTGCTGAACTACAATATGATGATCAAGTAAAGGCCTGTTGAAAGACTAAAGCTATGCTGTTCAATCTACTGCCTTGAGTCAAGCACTACTGATCCGGACAAGTACTACTGGGTTCACAAGCAGTGGAGGGAAGCAGCAGTTGTTTATTCTGTCTTTATGTAATGTAATGTAATAGTAGTAGTTAGTATAGCAGTGTTTGTAATGATCAGAGGTTAGAGTTTGTTAGGAGGTTAGATGTCACTTTCATGGTGACGTCAGCTTAGATGCTCAGTGGTTTGCTAGTGCCTATAAATAGAACAGTGCTCTGTACTGTTCTATTAGCTCTTTGCACAATCGTCTTCTTTGCACGAACAAACACTGAGCTCTGGCTGAGGGGGAGTTTGCATTCAACATTGCATTGTAATCGTAATTGAAATAAATTCAATCTTTCGGTTCTTTGTGAAAAGTGTTTGATCAAAGCAATACTCTCGTTTGATTGTATGCAAAGTTTATTTCCATCTTAATTCCGCTGCATAACTCATCCATCTTCAATCTAATTCAAACGAAAAATACAATCAAAACCAAACTCAGATCCAACAATTGGTATCAGAGCTTGGACAGTCAAATTTGATTTAACAATCATTTTGACATAAATAGTTCAGCTCAAAATCGTTGATATCGATAGTTTGTTCGTTTTTGTTGATAAACAGAGCAAGGTTTAATCACCATTAAAGTTGATTAATCAGTGCCTGTAAAACAACCAGGATGACGTCACAATCACAAGATGATAAGAATAACATTGGCTCGCTTTTTAAACCACCCATGCTTAAACGTAATGAATACAACATCTGGGAGAGAAGGATGGGTCACATCCTTGCTCAACAGAACACTGGATGTTGGAGGTCTGTTGTTTTTGGTCCCCATGTTCCTATGGTGCGAAGTGCTGAGGATCCAAAGAAGTTCGTACCAAAACCATATGAAAACTATACTGAAACTGATTTTTAAAAGTTCGAACTCGATGCCAAAGCATTTAGCATCATAGCATCTGCATTACCAAATGAGATCTATGCTGGACTGTTACATTGTAACAGTGCAAAAGAGCTATGGGATGCATTGAAGGAACAGTTTGGTGGGACAGAAGAAGTCATTGAAAACAATAGGGAAATTCTGAATCAGCAGTATGAAACATTTTGTCACATCAAGGGTGAATCATTGACTCAGCAGTTTGAGCGATTCAGTTGTCTCATTAGTGAACTAAGGCTTGTTAAAGTAACTTTTCCAAATACAACTCAAAATAGCAGGTTCCTTAGATCACTACCAGAAAAATGGGACACAATAGATTTTGTTACTAGAAACTCTGCTGAGTTCAAAGATCTGACCCTGACCCAACTTCATGGTAGACTCCTGACCTATGAAAGGGAGTTGAACCAGAAAAAGAAGTTGCAAGAGTCTGGCAAAGTTACTGATGATTATTCATTCGGTAGCACAACTCTTTTTGGTCAGGAAGAATCTGGTAGCAGTGGTAAGGATCAGGGTTATGATCACTTTATTGATATAACTGCTGGTAGAAATTTTAACAATCCTGATCCTCACTCTGCAAATTATGCTTTTACTGCAAATTGTGAGAACCAGATGTCAGATAATTTGTGCTTTGAACTCAATGATTTGCAACACTTTGATCCCACTGACTTAGAAGAGATGGACATTTTGCATCAATTGGCTTTGCTTAGTGTAAGAACAAGCAAATTCTACAAAAGAACAGGGAGAAATTCCCAGGGTTACATGGGAATTTAAGGGTTGGGTTGGATAAATCGAAAATCAAGTGTTACAAGTGCAATAGGCTAGGTCATTTTGCTAGGGAATGCAGGAGTCAAACTACTGGTCCTATAATAACTCATCCCAGCTCAAACCCTAGACCACAAAATCAAAGCACTGTTCATTATACCCAATATACCCCTGCAGCCCATGTTAACACTGCTCACTATGCTGCAACCCCTGTGCCTGTGCATTATGTCCAAACCACTATTCCACAAATTCAGTATGTTCAAACCCCTGTCCCCCAGGCACAACTGCAACCTGTTGCACCTCAAACAGCTGCTCCAGCAGTGGTACAACCAGATCAGCAAAGCTTTTTCACTCAAGGCTTTGTTGACTGGAGCAGCATGCCTGATGAGCTTGGTGATGAAAATTTTGCACTCTATGCTTTTGATGAACCTTCTAATGATGAATTTTGTTTGATGGCATTAGAGTCAATACCAGAGGGGATTGAAACTGAAGGTGAACAGCTAAGTGCTGAAACAGTGGATGAGGTGACTGAAGCAGTGGTTACTGCTGTGGCTGGTGAACTACTGCTGGGAGAAAGTTCAGGAACCCTGATTGAACCACTGACAGATCCATGGTCCGAAGAGGATAAAGAAGAAGAGGAAGAGAAGAAAGCAAGTGAGAAAGAAGTTAGAGCTGATGATGAAGAAAATCACCAATGTGATTGTGCAATGATGGCTGCTGCCAAGGTATCTCCTCAAGTTCTTGAAAAACTGTGTTCTGACAATTGCATTATTGCTTTTGCTAACATCAAAGAGGTAAATGACAACCTTCGGGATAAAATCTTAACTGATGAAGTCAAATTTGAAAGATCTTTAAAAGAACTTAAAAACAAATTGACTGAAAAGGAAAAAGAGATCAGCAATCTGAAAGAAGAGCAGAGCATAACCAGAACTCAACCCCAAACTATGGTAGAAAAATACCAAGTTTGCAAAAAGGAGTTAGAGGCCACCCAAATCACATGTCAGAAATGGGTGGAATCCTGCAAAGGATATGAGTTATTGCTTGAAAAACATATTAAAAGCAATGTGAAATTTGGTATTGGTTATAAAAAACATGATGATGAAAACACTGCAGTTGAAAAATCTGTTCAAACCACTGATGTAACCACTGAGTTCATCCCCACAAACAAGAATGGCCAAGAAGTGAAAATCACTAATAAACTTGGTAACAAAATCACACTTGACAAACCAATGGGATCCTCTACCTTTGAGGAGCTTGAAAAATATCAGTTTAAACCAACATGGTCTGATGAGTGTGATATTCTTGAAAATTTCAAGCCCATGGACTTTACATCCACTGATGGTGTTAAAGCTCCAAAAGCTAAAGTCATTCCTCTCAAGGACGTCCCAACAGAGGTTAAAACCTCTGTTGCAAAGGAGTCCGAAAAGAGAAAGAAGAAAGAAAAGATCAATAACCTGTTTTGTGAATTCTGTGAGAAAAGGAATCATCTAACAAAAGACTGTTTCCATTTAAAAGCATATGATTTGAACAAAACCAGTGTCATTGTTTCTGCTGAAAGTTGCATTGTTTGTGGTAAATCAAACCACAAAACTCAAGCATGTGTGTATCTCAAAAACTTTGATGTGAAAAAGAATGAGTACATTGCTAAAACATCCTTGAGTCCATCAACATCATCTGTCAAATTCGCTAAAAACCAACCACTGTTTGTGCCAGTTCAAACAGCTGTCACAAAACAGCTGAACCAAACATCTATTAAAAGAAATGTTCAGGTTACTGATGCACCCCCTGCCAATCAATATAGAAGAGGTACGGGACAACCACCATACCCTAGGGTTCCACACGTTTATGAGGCCTACAAAAGGCCCTCTAAACCCAAAGTGAACGGGCATCCTTTTGGGTACCAACAGGTGATTGGTCAAGACCCCCAACAGTGGTTAGCAAGAAACAGTCCTAAAACTGTCCAAACCCCTGACCTAACCACTGTCCATCAATGTGCATCCATCCCAGACACTGTTGAGACCCCATCCAAAGCCTTATTGGCTTTGGAAACCCTAATGAACTAATCCTTTTACTTCATGTGCAGGGAGCTTCTGCCTGTTTAGATAGCCTTTGGTATGTTGATAGTGGAGGCTCCAGGCACATGACTGGATGTAAAGCCCTACTCAAAGATTTCAAAATTCATGGAGGGGGTGATATATCCTTTGGGAATAACAGTAAAGGGAAAGTTCTGGGGTCTGGTACAGTACAGTCTGGCAATGTAAAATTTGAAAATGTCAATCTGATAGACAGTCTGAAATTCAACCTCCTGAGTGTTTCACAAATGAGTGACAAGGGGTATGGGTCATTCTTCAAAAAGGAGTGTTGTAGGATTGTTGGACCAGAAATGGTCAAAAAGATTGAAGCAATAATAAAAACTGGTCAAACAAAACTTGTTGCTCAAAGAAGTGGCTATGTTTATGTTGATATGTCAAAAGAGTGTCCCAGAGCTGATGCATGTCTGTTCTCAGCTGCCTCTAACAAAGAGACAGAACTTTGGCACAGAAGACTGGGGCACACAAATCTTAAGACAATCACTGAAATTTCAAAAAATGGTTTGGTAAGAGGCCTACCACAAAAATTGTTTTCATGTCCTGAACATTGCATTTCCTGTTTAAAAGGAAAACTGCATAAAAGTTCTTATAAGTCCATTGAAGAGTCCAAAACAACCCAGTGTTTGCAAATGCTGCACATGGATTTGTTTGGCCCAGTTCAAGTCATGAGTCTAAAAAAAAGAGATATTGTTTGGTTATTGTTGATGACTTTTCTAGGTTTACATGGACTTTCTTTTTACACTTAAAAGATGAGACTGCAGGCATTTTGCAAGACTTTGTGACACAGGTTGAAAAGCAATTTGACCTTCCAGTAAAAGTCTTCAGGAGTGACAATGGCACAAAATTTAAAAATAAGGAGTTGGATGCCTTCTGTGTGAAGAAAGGGATTGTAAGGCAGTACAGCATCCCTAGAACACCAGAGCAAAATGGGGTAGTTGAAAGAAAGAACAGAACTTTGATTGAGGCTGCCAGAACCATGCTTGCTGATTCAGGTTTACCATTAACTTTTTGGGCAGAGGCAGTAAACACTGCTTGCTATGTCCAAAACAGAGTTTTAATAAACCCTAGGCACAAAAAGACTGCTTATGAAATTTTGTATAAAATCAAACCACTGATCTCATACTTTAAGGTATTTGGCTGCCCATGCTTTATTTTGAACTTAAAAGATTCCATTTCAAAATTTGCAGCCAAAATTGATTTGGTTTTCATCTGGGATACTCAACCACTGCCAAGGCCTACAAAGTGTTTAATACACAGACCAAGGCAGTGGAGGAGACCTTGAATGTAAAGTTCAATGAACTTTCATCAATGAAAATCCCAGCAAATCCTGCAGATCTGTTTGATCTTGATAAATTCACTTTTGAAAATACTGCTGTCAAGACTAACAGTGCAGGTCCATCAGAGGATTCAACACCAGACTATGGGTATGAAATCATCATCCCTCAAAGGTCTGCCAAAATGGGAACAGCAGCAGATGTTCAAAACAGCTGTCAAAGCTCAACCACTGCTACCTCAACAGGTGTTGACCAAAGTAGCCCCTTAACCACTGCTTCCACATCATCAAACACTGCTGAAAAAAGTCCCCAAACAGTGGATAAAAGTCAGCATGTGTCCACATCATTACTTCCTATTCCACCACCTTTTGAAGCCACTGCTGGATCATCAAAGTCACCAGCAGTGGTTAGCTCAGATGATACACATTTGCAGCCTTCACCAACAAATGGCATCATTCCATACCAAGGAGATTTAATCTACTTGAGATCTCATCCACCTGATCAAATCATTGGCAACATCAATGAAGGGGTGCTCACAAGAAGCCAAACCCAAAACATTTGTCTTTTTGCTGGTTTTCTATCACTCCATCAGCCAGTCAAGTACCAAGAGGCACTGAAAGACAACAGCTGGGTAGAAGCTATGCAAGAGGAGCTCCAACAGTTCAAAAGACAACAAGTATGGCAGCTTGTACCACTGCCAGAAGAGGTTAGTCCCATTGGCACAAAGTGGGTCTTCAAAAACAAAACTGATGAAAGGGGCATTGTTGTCAAGAATAAAGCCAGGCTTGTGGTTCAAGGTTACACACAGGAAGAGGGGATTGACTATGATGAAACTTTTGCCCCTGTAGCAAGATTGGAAGCTATAAGACTGTTCCTGGCCTTTGCTGTCAACAACAACATGAAGGTGTTGCAAATGGATATCAAAAGTGCTTTCCTCTATGGTACAATTCAAGAAGAGGTGTATGTATGTCAACCTCCAGGCTTTGAGCATCCATTTTATCCAGATCATGTCTACAGGTTAAACAAAGCCTTGTATGGCCTGAAACAAGCACCAAGGGCCTGGTATGAAACTCTTTCCAACTTTCTACTCTCAAATGGTTTCAAAAGAGGTACCATTGATAAAACACTGTTTTTAAAATGGAGAGGAAAGGATTTAATGATTGTCCAAATTTATGTGGATGACATTATTTTTGGAAGCACATGTAACAAAATGTGTGAAGAGTTTAGGGAACTCATGACAGCTGAGTTTGAAATGAGTGCAATGGGTGAGCTGCAATGCTTTCTTGGTCTCCAAGTTCAGCAAATGCAAAATGGTACTTTCATTCATCAAAGCAAATATGCAAAAGAACTTTTAAACAAATTTGATATGAATGATTGTAAACCATGCAGCACACCCATGGCAACAAATAAGCTAGTCATGTCTGATGAAAAGGATGAGCTGATTGACCAAACTCTATATAGAAGCATGATTGGGTCTTTGTTATACCTAACTGCATCTAGGCCAGACATCATGTTTGCAGCATGTGTTTGTGCAAGAAGTCAATCAGCCCCTAGAAAATCCAATCTTATTGCTGTAAAAAGGATATTCAGATACATAAAAAGTGCTCCCACACTTGGTATCTGGTATCCGGCTAATGGGAATATCAAGCTTTCAGGATTTTCAGACAGTGATTTTGTTGGATGTAACACCACAAGGAAGTCCACATCAGGAGGGTGCCAGTTTCTAGGTGATTGCTTAGTTTCATGGCAAAGCAAAAAGCAAGCAGCTATTTCAACATCCACTGCTGAAGCTGAATACATTGCTGCTGCAAGCTGTACAGCCCAACTCCTGTGGCTTCAAAATCAGTTGCTGGATTTTGGTATCACTGCCTTAAAGACACCACTCAAGTTGGATAGCCAGGCAGCATAAAATATCATCAAAAATCCAGTTTCCCATTCAACCACCAAGCACATCGACATCAGACATCACTTTGTGAGGGATTGCTATGAAAAAGGTTTGATTTCTCTGCATCATGTTCCAACTAAAGACCAGCTGGCAGATGTGCTCACAAAAGCATTAGATACTGCCACCTTTGAAAGCTTGGTCTCTAGGATTGGCATGCTAAACATGGAATAACAAGCAAACATCTTGTTTTTCTATGAAAAAAAGCATTAAAATGTTTTCAGAAAATCAAAAATCCATCCTTACAAATAGCTAAAAATGAAATTTTCATTAAAATCCTTAAAAGTCTGCCATAACCACTGCTTGTTTAAAAGTCTGCTCTACTTCAAAGTCTGTCCACTGCTGAAAGCCATCCTCTGTCCTCTCATTTCCTTGATAAACTCTGTTGTTCAAAAGCAGTGTCTTATCCACTGATATGTTATCCACTGATAGTGAAAATCATCCACTGCTTCCATTTTACCGTTGTAACCACTGCCTTCATCAGTGACTTTCATAAAAGTATTGTCCTTCATTTCATCAGAGGTTGGCATGTGGGCAGTACATAGTGGTCAGTACTTTTGTAACTGCTGCCACGTCAGCCTTCACTTTTTTATCTATAAAACCCCCACTTCACACCAAAACAGGGTTTTACTGTCGAATTGAATTCTCAAAAATTCTCTTCTCAAAGCAGTTTCTTCATCAAATTTCTTCAACATCTCCTTCGATCATCATCTTCAAAATGACAACATCGAAGCCATCTACAAAACCCACTTCCAAATCATCGTCAAAAAGGGTCTCTCAAAAGGCAAAATCCACCGAAATTCCACACAAACCATCTCACAATCTTCCGGGTCTCCTCACAAAACCCGGCACTACAGAAGCTTTCGATTCCATCCTTTCTACCATCTCCGCATCAAAGTACAAAACTTTGTTAACAGCGGATGCACCAATTTACTTGACAACCCAAAGAGAGTTCTGGAAGAATGCAACCCTTGAAAAACAAGGAGACACTGTAATAGCCATCAACTCTTCTCTAAAGGGTAAAGCCGTCAAGATTACATCACAATCCATCTCAGAGGTCTTTCAACTCGACGATCAGGAAGGTAAAATTACTTTTCCCAAAAACGAGTTAAAGAATGATTTTCTGGAAAGAGGGTATAATGCTAAAGTGAAAAAGGACACCTTACAAAAAGGCTACTTTCCTTCTGCAACAAGGTTTTTATTTCATACCCTTTTAATGTGTGTTTCAAACAAGACCACTGCTTTTAATGAAATACCATTAAAAATTCAAAATCTGGGATATGCTATTCTTCAAGAAGAAAATTTTAATTATTCCCGGGAAATTTTTAATGATCTGGTTAAAAATGTTGAAACAAAATCATTCTTACTGTTTCCAAGATTTCTAAGTTGTTATTTTGAAAAGAAATTCAGTAAGGATGATATTGCTGCAATAAACCAAGGTGACTCTTTACAAATGCACAGCTTAACTGCTGAAACTTTTACAAGAATGTCAACACCTTGCAAAACACAAGCAGAGGTGCCTGAGCAGAATTTAGCAGTTACCACTGCTCCTCAGGTATCTGCTGCTGAGCCCACTGCTCAAGGTGATCAAAGTAGCAACACAACTACTTTGAAACCCACACCTAAAATCACCAAAAAGCCACAGAAAAAGAAAAATCAAAAACCCCCCAAACCTACCAAAAAGGCAACTCTGGAGGATGAGATACCAGAGCAACTGCCTGTGACAAAACAAAAGTCACAAGAAACCATTGTTGCTTCTTCCTCACAACAGTTGGTACAAATATCTCAACCCATAACCGAAACTCCTCCTGCTTCTTCTCAAAAAGAACAGGTTGTACACATAGGGAATCCACATTATGATGCTCTGGAATCACTCGTTTCCATCATCCACAGCCCAATGCCCGGGGCAAATTCTCTTTCTACACCAAACATCACATCCACAATTCCCCCACCTACTAAACTCCTGTTGGATGCAATTGATTTGAACCAGGCACTCACCAGTCCTTCTCAATCACCTATCAATGAGAACATACCTCAACAAATGACTGGGTCTGATGTATCAATCTTTGCTAACCCACCAACACAACCTGAGGAGGTTACACCCCTTGAGTTACAAGTAACTCTTGGTGGTAATCCAAGTGAAGCAGCCACTACAAATGTTGAACCCACTGGTTTACATTTGGACAGTGGTTACATTAATAAGACTTCCTTGGAGGCAATTCCTTCCATAGCACCTCTGACATCTACCAGTGGATTCTTTTTTACCACTTGAAACATCAAAAGATTGTCAAGTGTTGAAGGAAGAAGACCCCAGTACCAAGAAAAAGGGGCATCAGTGGTTAATGTTTAGAGTACACTCCCTACTTCAACCACTGATAAAACCACTGCTTGTGGGAAATCAGATGATCCCATTAAATTGGGTGATGGTTTAAAATATTTGGAATTGACGGAACGAGTTGATAAATTGGATACTTCAGTTGCAGATATCAAAGAAATGCTGCAACAGCTGTTGAAGGTACAAAAAATGCAATCCACTGTTGTTCCACCTCAAGCACCTGCTACAAATGAGCTCTGGAACCTCTTTCAACCTTTTCTCCAACAACAAAAAGAAATGGTTGATCAGCAACATGAAATACATGTCCAAAAGCTGAGAAACATCATGGAGTCTAGCTTCAAGAACACTCAAGCAGACATTAAGGCAATCAAGGCCCATTTATTGGAAACCACTGGCACTGCTCCTCCTACTGTTCTATTTATTGATCAACTTCCCCCAGATAATGCCAAAAAGGGGGAGAAAATTCAGGAGTGGAAAAAGAAAGGAATAGATGATGGTCTTTACATTGTACCAGAAAGGGATGCTATGACCAGAAAAATTCCTTTGCCAGATGGTAGCAAAAAGGTTGATGCTACCCAAGAAGCACTTGATGAAGGAGTAGCAAGTGTAAAAAGGGATAGAGCGGCAAAGGATATTTCAAGGTGGAATGAGGAGAAAAGAGCTTACATGGAGCTGTATGCGTAGGGTTGTTCTGGGCTAAAGGATGTTCAAAATCCTGTGTCAAAAAGAAAACCCAAGTCCATCCCATCCAGAATTCCAAAGCATGTTCCAAAACCACCATCCAATAGCCATCAGCATCAAACCTCCACCTAAATAGCTGTTGTAACTCCTGCTGTATCAACTAATGCTGGTACCTCAGAGGTTTCAACATCTGTTATCACTTCAACACACACCACTTCAACACACACCACAACCACTGCTTTACCACCACCGTCACCACCATCACCTCCTGCCAAAAAGCAGAAGACAACAGATGTTACAACATCTGCTGTAATGACAACAGTGGTTGAAGCACCAGTTGTTTCAACAACTGTTAGTCAACCACAAACCACTGCCATCACAACCACTGATCCACCTAAAGCATCATCAGTCCCTCCTCAAACAAAAAGGAGAAGACTAATTCTTAAAGATGATGACACTTCACCACCACCAACATCTTCAAAATCTCTGTCACTTGTCACAATTCCAAAACCCATGCCTTTCTCTTCAGCTCAAATTCTGAAGCCATTACCTCCTGTTGGTGTCTCATTTCCTCTGGAACTCATTGCAGTTAAGGAAGAAATCAAATCCTTCTACTATGAGGATGACCCAGCTAAAAGGAGTTTGCCATCAGTTGAAGGATATCCCAGGCCTAACAATATTGAAGAATATTTGAAACTCAAGGCCAAGTAAGCAGAGGATATCTCAATCAAAAATAAACAAGCGAAATCTGATAGAGAATTTCAGCAAAACTATCAGTTTCTACTCACACAGGTCAGAGCTATGGAGCAATTTTCCAAAAATGTATGTCAGCAAATCTCAGAAAGGGCAGATGAGTCCTTGAGAAAAGACTACATTGAGAACATCATGACCTACAAGAAATACAAGGGGGAGAAACACATGTACAAAAACTGGACCATTCCTGAGCTTGAAAAAGAGGCAGCCAAGATTCAAGAAATGATCAAAAATAAGGTCAAGCAGACTCCTCCTGAAAAATTCAAACAGTTTGAAGCTGATAAGGTCTTAGAGTTGAAGAGAATGAAAGAGGAGCTGATAGCAGCTGATTATGGGTCAAAGAATTATGTGACAAAGTGGGGAGAAGATAGGGTCAGGGCTACCTACAAAAAGTTGGAGGAACTTAGAAAGAAAGATCCAACGGTTCCAAAAAGGCTTGACTACTCCAAAACAGAGGTCTCAAAAAGACCACCAAAGCTGCAAATCAAAAGAACTACTGCTCCAGCTGGTGCTGCCATCTATAAAAGAAGGCCACACAAACAGTTAGGTGGTGAAACCATCCAAGAGATGATAAAAGGAGATGCCCTTGTAAAAGAAGGCATAAAGAAAATGATCATAGAAACTCTTGGTTTGGATCAAACTGCAAGTACTGCTCAGTCAGTCATGAATAGGCCAGCTTCACCAAACACCTCATCTAATAAAAATCTCCCAAGAAACCCACCAGGCTCAAAAGTACTAAAGTGGGAAACTGACAAACAGACCCATGTACTGACTATGTACAGGTCTGATGGAGAAGTGAAGAAAATATCAAGGGAACAAGCACTTGGCCTAAGTCTTGAAGATTTGCAGGATCTCCTTGATCTTCCACTTAGCAGGGATGATGATGACATAGATGCCTTAACCTTTGAACTACAACTTAAAGGGCAAATAAGGGAACTGTTGATGAGGCAATAAAGTTCCACAATAATGAAGACTTTTGGCATTATCTGTTCCAGGGGGAGATTGGTGGGATTGAACCCTACTAGAGGAACAGATAATTAAAGCCAAAACTGGATCAGAGCAGTGGATCCAAAATAAGCAGATGTTACATACAAGTCTCTCCCCTTGAAAGTGGTTTCAACGTCTACTGACCTCCTATCTACTGATCGTGCAAACTGCTGAACTACAATCTGCTGATCAAGTAAAGGCATGTTGAAAGACTAAAGCTCTGCTGTTCAATCTACTACCTTGAGTCAAGCACTGCTGATCCAGACAAGTACGGCTGGGTTCACAAGCAGTAGAGGGATGCAGCAGTTGTTTATTATGTCTTTATGTAATGTAATGTAATAGCAGTAGTTAGTATAGGAGTGTTTGTAATGATCAGAGGTTAGAGTTTGTTAGGAGGTTAGATGTCACTTTCATGGTGACGTCAGCTTAGATGCTCAGTGGTTTGCTAGTGCCTATAAATAGAACAGTGCTCTGTACTGATCTATTAGCTCTTTGCACAATCGTCTTCTTTTCACGAACAAACACTGAGCTCTGGCTGAGGGGGAGTTTGCATTCAACATTGCATTGTAATCGTAATTGAAATAAATTCAATCGTTCGGTTCTTTGTGAAAAGTGTTTGATCAAAGCAATACTCTCGTTTGATTGTATGCAAAGTTTGTTTCCATCTTAATACCGCTGCACAACTCATCCATCTTCAATCTAATTCAAACGAAAAATACAATCAAAACCAAACTCAGATCCAACATTTTGTCTTTCCAGACGACCATAAAAACACAAGCATGACAAAGCCAAACCGCCAGTGAACATGTTTCAAAGAAGAAAGAGACTGGTGACAGTGAAGATTTGGAAGATGAATTGTTTCAATTTTTAATTTTTTAATTTTCTTTTTCTGTTGTTTGTTATGTATTTTTCAACTTAGAATAAAAAAATACATTATATTAATAAAACACCAAACAGTCATAATGCTTGTGAAACGCCATAATGCAGTAAAACTCCTAAACTATAATAAAAGTAATTTGCAGAAGTATTACTAAAAGCTAAAAATGGAAAAACAACGCCAAAAACTATTTAAAGCCATTTAAAACGCCAAAATTGGGAGATGGAAAGTCTATGACCCTAAAAACTCATAAAACTGAACAAAAACAGTAAAAATACACACAGTAACTAAAAAGACGGCTACTTTATTAATATCATTTATTATAAATAAAATCCCGCCTAAACTACGCGCCAAAAATATCCTATAAGAGATACGTCTCTGCACAATCAACTGACCACAAACCAAAAACAACACCATATTTCCTAGAAACCATTCACTTTAAAAACGCCAAAAAAATAGTTAAAAAGGCCACAGATGCGGAACCTCGTTACTTCTATATTGAGTATCGTTCTGAATGAAGTTTCACTTAATAGATTCTTCTCTGAGGTAGGTATCTCTATAAGCTTTTGCTAAATGATATGGACAAATATTCAAGAAAAAGAGACTGATGACACTGATATGTCATCATGTCACTTTGTTCTTGATGGATATATTGATGGCATGAAGGGATCAATACATTAGAGTAGGCGTTGGTCTTCAACATGTCATCAAACAAGTATATATCAAACCACAATAAAGGATGCCACAAAAATAAGCATCTTCTAAAGACGGGCGTTATGTAGGAAAATAAGGATCTACATAAGGTATTCAAAAACAGGTTCAAAATGCCAAAAATCTTAAAGTAGAAGAGGCTGATAACAATGAAGATTTGGATGAGAAATTAAATTATAATTTTTAATTTTTTTTTCATCTTCTATTGTTTGTTATCTAATTCTCTGTTGTTTATTATCCAATTCTCTACTAATAAAAAAATTGAGTATAAAACGCCAAAAACTAAAAACATCAAAACGCCTGATAGTGTGAAAACTGTGAGAACGGATGCTAGCAAAGCACGATGTTGCTATATAAAACACCAAAAACGCCAAACAAAGTATTACCGGAAAAAGCAACACTAATTGACAGATGAAATTGAACGAAACAGTAATTGCTAAACAGTAAAATGAAGAGACGATAACATTATTGCCAAACATTAATTATATTAAAAGCAACTACATGGAAAATTCAATTTATTTATCTTTTCAAAAAGCCATAATTGCCTCTCACATTATAAGCATGTATCCTACATGGCAAAACACTTGATAGGAAAAAAAATAAACATCAAGAAAATTACTGATGTTTTTTACATTATAGGCCTGCATCATGATCTAAAAACAATAAAAACGCCAAAAAATACTTAAAACGCCAAAATGAGTATTTACTAAACGCAAAAAAATGGAAAGGTGATGTGACACGCGTTTAAAAAAAGAAATATGAAAGGACAAAAAAGCCCCTCCGCCCTTCTCTATGTCGCGTGACACGTGTTGGGCCAGGATGCGTTCTCACACTTTTGAGCGTTTTCTCCTGATCTCGTTCCTATATATTTAGACAAATATATATAACTACAACAATCAAGGAAAATTATACAAAACCGGACAAGTGATAAAAATAAATATATATATTTAACAATCATGACAGTATATATATCAAACAAACCTTAAAAATATATTATTTTTAAAAAATATAATTCCGGAAAGTATCATAAAACACAAGACATGATTTTGGAAATTAACACAAAATACATAAGTATTTATAGATAAATACATGTATACTTGCCTAAGTATACTTATACTAGAAATAATATTGAAAATATTATTTAACAATTAACTTATAATTATTTTGGAAATAATACAAGTAAACAAACACGAGGATAAGTTAAAAATAAATTATTTTTAACATACATCGTTCTTAAATTCTATATATGAATATATTTTTGAGAATAAAAATATATATAGAATTACAAGTAGAAATACAATTTAAACACTGTGACGAACGGGCGAAACCCGACGACCATGGATACGACCTACACATGTCTCGGACATGCACACCTTACTCGTGCAAGGCAGGAAGCCGCAATAAGAACATAATTCGTTAACACAGCTCACACATATACAAATTATATATTTTTGTGAAATGTGTATATATATATATATAATAACCATTCAAGAACAATACACAATTAAAACAAAACAAATACATAAGACAATATGGTAACTTGTATGTAGTGAACTACAAGTTAGGTGATTAATATACGTAGAACATTTATAGGTTACGTTGTAACGAAGAAGATACCGGTGGAGTTTAGACGCTGAAGACGCAAAATAGTGAGTTCATGTCCTCACTTTTAAACATTTTCTTGTTTTCAAAACTTTGGGGAAAATACATGTACTATGGTATGTTGAAACAAAACTAAGGAATGATACATAGATCATGTTACTAATAGGGTGAAACTTAAGCACCATTAATCAACGTATACATTTAGACTGGGGAGCGAAAGGTTAGATCTAATGGGTTTAAGGCAACCCCACTCTTGGCCCTCTATTTAGCTCAAGGGTACTTTTGGGTCTCAGTCGATTAACGACGGAAAATGCCTAGGTTTGGATGCTTCCTATGTCGTCACACATGTTAATGTCCTAGCTAAACATTAGCGATCTCGATTTCCTTACATTTACACTTCACAAACTTACATTTTTACAATTACATACCATGTTTTATACAAATAAAACTCTTACGCTTTATACAAACTGCATGAATTCACACCAACTTTTGTTGATGATTTTTAAACTTACATGTATTTCAGGAAATTAGTGGAATACTCGCGGCCTCTTTTATTCAAGATGTAGTTTTATGTTTCAAGATGTTATGTGTCCATGCTCCATTGCCACCTTTTGATGGATTTGTTTGTTATATCCCGCCTCCTTGCGGCGATATAGGAAACAAAACCTTGATCTTTAATTTGAAATGAAGTTGTAAACCAAATTTATATTTTGCATGACTAAACTTTGAATGGCAAATTGGAGTTTGTTTTATATCATGTAGTATGTTTACTTATCGTTTGCAATGTGAACCATTCATGATCACACCTCATGCTTTCGCCTCTGAAAGGGGTGTGATAGATTGGTATCAGAGCCTCGATTGTAGTGAACCAGGATTCTTTCTTGAGTCTAGTCTACAATCCTTAGGATCCTCTCATAAAACAATTTTTACAAAAACAAAATGTTTAATTGCGTAAAACCTTCCGCGAGGTCCACTACAAAAATTCATTTTTCAAAAACAAAGCAAGGACGATTACGTGACTTAGACCACACAAGAGTAGACGTAGGAACTTAAGTTAGTCCACATTATACAAATAGGATAACTTAAAATAAATACACTTGCTACTTACATATTGTGTGTAACTATGTGTATGTATATATTAAATAGAATTTATTAATACGTATATATATATATATATTATATAGTGTAACATTTATGTTACAAGTTATCATGCCTTCCTCCGTGAGTAGTGGAATATATGACGATTGTGATCCCATGGAGCCCGTCTCTAATGACGAGGATGGACCTGCTGTGGAGATCTTTACCTCCGATACCGACTCCGATTCTGATGAGGAATCCTGATTTCATATCTGACGATGATGATCTAGGCGACTTCCAGCCTTATGCCTTACCTGACTTTGGTGACGATGACATCCCTCTGGAAGATGACGTTCTTGCTCCATCCATTAGCTACATGACCAGCCCAGTATTAGACACCCTAAAGGTGAGCATATTGATGAGGTCCTACCTTTTCCAGCCATTCCACCCACTGCTATTCCCATGAGGAATGGTCTTTCATCTTCGCGCTAGACGTTGACGGTGTCCCTCCTACTGCTATTCTACACGATGATTTTCCTTTTGTCATTGACCTCGACGATGATGGCAATGACATTCCTGGAATTCACATGGATCATGTTGATGAAGACTTTGACGACGGAGAGGTCTTCGATATTGCAATCCTGGGGGTAAGTCCATTGTTATGTCGGTTGTCGACATCTCTTCTAACTCAGACTCCCTAGAGTCAGTGACTTCATATGCACTATGAACCATTGTCCTAGGGGCATATTCTATTGACTTTACCTCCTCTACGGTCCCCGCTACACCTACACATACTTTCTCCTTTACTCCTCCACACACCTCTGTTCACACTACCGATGACGAGACCTTACATCCTCCATTCCTACCAAACCGACTAGCTGGCTGCGACCACTACGGATTGATCCGATTTGACCCCACTTTTATCCCCTAGACGAGGCCGAACCTTCACGACGACCTGATAGACTGTCGTCGGGTCTATGCAAAAACCTAAAATTACCTATAGACAGGGTAAGTCAGGTATCGAATCCAGAGGAGCATGTGGTCAGTGTAATACCATTTAACTAATCTAAACTTACTTTATGAAATTTGCTAGTTTATCTATTTTTTGTAATTTTTATGAATAAGTATTGTGAAAATGAGAAAACAATGATAGGAACGTGACCACTCGGGGATTCAGATTCTGTAATTACTAATAACCTAGTTCTGATTTTATTGGATGCTATTGATTGAATAGTAAATCTATCACATCTACCAATTACCTATGCAGTTCAAAATCTTAATATTAATTGATCAGATAAATATTAAAACAAACATACATAGAAATCATTCAATCAACAAAAGCATAGTTGGATTCAAAACATAATTATAACTCTGACTGTCACTCAGGATTTGTCTGTCACACAAATAATATAATCATGTAAATAGTCGGCTGTCACCCGACTACAAAACCAAATCTCAATACAAAACAGAAACTAGAATTAAAAGTGTCTCACAAGAATCATTCACCCGAAGTGCCCACGAGAGATTTAGCCGCTCATGATACTCGTCCGATCAAAAGCTTGAGATAGTGAAGAAGACATGATGATGTTGATGAAGCGATTGAAAACTCCTACTGCCGTCAAAGATCCTGATATATCTCGATGATGATGTATGATAATAATAATAATAATAATAATAATAATAATAATAATAATAATAATAATAATAATAATAATAATAAAAATCAAAACCTCAAGTCCATCTCTCGGCCCAAATGTGATGATGATTTGTTGACAAGAGAGCCCACAAGTCTGCGAGCCCACACAAGTCCCATATATCGGCCCATACTCCAACAACATGTGCAGCCCCCCTTTGTCTGCGTCACAAGAAGTCAACACCCACCACCTCCAATCAATGTTCACATGAATTGCAATTGTGTTGATACCTCCCCAAAAGTCACGCAACATGTGATGATGATGATGATTGAAATTAATGTTCCCTTGTCTACGTGTGTAATTGTAGATGATCTATGACAATGGATGATGTCCTTTTATGTGCCGCCAAAACACCCATCCCCCAACCGTGATGTTGTGTATGTATATTTAGTATTTTATGATTTATGATGAGAATTCTGTCCCATTCCACATGAACACATGTCGCTGCCATACATATTTCTATCCAAAAAAAATGGATAATGATCATGTTGTTGAATGCATTAAATCTGCCTTCCATGTATATGCGTATGTCAGCTCACAGGTTTTCAAAAGACTTCCCATTATCCTCCAATAATCATCATGTGTGGCTCCTTTTTACATTCAGCCGTAATCCGAACAACTTCCGTTTAACATGATATCTCCTTAATAATCATCCGTGATTGTTCCGCTCCATCACTAACCACTCTAACTTCACTGAATTACGTGTTTTACCTGAAAAATCACAAACACACGTAGTTAACACATTCAAGGTGCATTATCACTTAAACGACAATAATTCACACAAAATACGCACGTTAACACTCAGGTTTCACACCCTCCATCACATCCCCACACTTACCTTTGATTGTCCTCAAGCAAACCAATCCGGAACTACTCACCACAATAACAACACCTCTAAACCCCTATACCAATGCAACAGTTTGAGTCCCAAGTCATACCCGTTCCATAGACTGACACAATCAAGATTGACAGTCCGACAAGAAATTCGTACAATTTATAAAACTTAAGACTTGTCTATTCAAAACTAACATGCTTAGGATTCTAACACATGCTACACGCCCCTCACAATCAACTCTCCTCTCGGTTTAAAAACTGAACTAGCGTGTAATGTGCTAGTATGTATAACACTCAAAACCAAACATGCAATTCTGTAGTCATAGGCTTGTATGACAATCAAACCTCCACTGTATCATATAACACAACACATATCAAAAGGACTTTCGGTTTTGGGCTTAGGCTAAGGTTGGAAATTTTTTGCTTATATTTATATTTTTATGTGGCGAGCAAACAAACGACCAAACCGTGACAACATTATTTGCAAACATAACAAACTTTTGGGTTGGTTTCTACCCAAGAACATAAATGATATTCACAACACTTCTATTTTTTTTCCTTTTTCTTTTTCTATATTTTTTTTTCTTTTCTTTGTTTTTTTTTTCATAATTTGTCATTCACGGTCGGTATCAAACAACTCACATTAGGTGGACAAACGAAAGGGTAAATAGGCTCAACAGGGCAACTAGGGGTAATGGTTCGGTAAACATGAAACAAACACAGCGGGTGTACAGGATATCCTAATGCCTTTATCATGTACGTGCACATATTAAACCACAGTCTCAACATGCATCAAATCATACAAGTTCTAACACAGAATAACATGCGGCCTGCTCTCAACAAATGAATTCAATATGTAAATCATTCTATCATTCTACAGGCTCAAAATTCTCACCAAGAAAGGTAAAAAGGCTGCCGACACGTAGCATATGCAATCTAAAGCATGTTACCCCTAAATAAACATCTCTTTTCAACTCTTTTATCCTAAAAACACATGCCGGACCTACTCTCATGAAACTTAAAGGAACGACCATGACAAGGGACTATGTTAGTTTACTACCGGCAAGGAACCCATTAGTGATTGAAACGTTCGGTTTTTTATCCGTTTAGCTTATTTAAGGCGATGAAATTTTTCAAAATTTTCAATTTTTTTTTCACTTTTCATCGTTCTCAATCACTTTTAACCTCTTTCAAACCTTTCCCTTCCCGGGTTTCCCATATCCCCACACTTGGGCGACATTGTCCCCAATGTATAGTGCTTTTAAAACAAAACCCGGGAATACCAACTAACAACCCCCTGAGTGGCTATCCCTAACACAAATAACGTAAACACATTCCCTAAACATAAATAGTTCAACACCACCAAAAAAAATGCAATAATAAAAGTGGAACAGACTCCCCTGGTTTAAAGCGTAGAATCCTCATTCGTCATGTTCCACCACGACCGTATAGCATTTCATTCGTGGTCGTGTCCAACAAGTACTCAGGTCAATCTCTACAATTAGTGTACAAATCATCCCCGTCCAAATGGAGATTGAGTATGGACAGTTTTGACTGAACTCTAATCCGTGCATCGTCCGCCACTGCACTAGAACGTATTGGGACTTCACCAAACATCCCCACACTTGGACCATTGCATCCGTAAAGATTAATAACCTGGTAACCTGCAACAATAATCACGCAAAACAAAAAAAAATAAAAAATACACTACTCTACATCCTCGGGTTGCCTCCCGAGAGCGCTAAGTTTATAGTCTTCAGCCAGACCGTATCTGGTTAAGCTCATGGTGGTTCATATAGTATCCCCTGTGTATGAAACACATGGTTATCATCCCACGTCCATCCATCATCTCTTATGGCATCCCAATGATCCGGGTTATCTGGATCTGCATCATCGAAAGAATATAATAACTCGCCCGTACGTGTCTCTATGGGATTCTTCTTGGATTTGGTTGCTTCCTTTGGTGGCTTCTTTTTTCGCTTGGCTAATTGCTTTTTAATTCTCAATTTGAGCCACCAAGGTGACTTGGCCTCTTTATCCTTCACGATCTTGTCATCTTTAGACCTGTCAATCATAGCAACACTCTCTTTCGGGCCATCGTCACACACTCGAGAATAACTCGTGTTAGTAACAAAATCCCATGAACAAGTATTTATAAATGAATAATCAAAAGAATGTGAAAGGAAGTCAATAGAAAGCTTACGGCTCCCATATGTCATATCAACTGTACCTTTCCAGCAACAGATCTGAGCATCTGCAGTGGCCAAGAATGGTCTGCCAAGTATCACCCTCAGTTGTTCCTTCTCTGTATATGGATCTAAGACAACAAAATCTTCAGGATAATAAAAGTCGCCTACCTTTACAGTCAATCCCTTCAAAATCCCTTGGGGCCTTCCTCGTGAGTATTCAGCTAAAACCATAGGATCATTAACCTGTTGCAATGGGCCCAAATCATACCTATCATAAATATACCCGAGAAGAACACTCATACTAACTCCAAAATTCAATGAAGCGTTATCTGTCTTGAGATCCCCAAGTTGAATTGGGATGAGCGGTTCCCCTGGATCTCTATCTGTCTCTGATCCAGCATCCTCAACCAAGCTAACTGTAGCTTTTCTTTCTGCAAAATTGTCAAACTGATTTGTTAGTTGTTTAATTCGCTGGTTAAGTGATTCATTAATATTTTGTTGTTCCTTGAGAGACTGGGTGAGTTCCTCTACATGCTTGAGGAGGGTTTTGAATAACTCTAAAATCTTATCTTCCTCAATTGCGTTTCGATTCTGCTCGTTACCGCCTTTATCGGATTGATTGTAATTTTGATATCCTCTGGAGCCATGATCCGGGTGGTAAGAACGTGGACAATCTTGAGCCTAGTGATTGTGACTCCTGCAACATGAGCATGGTTCAACATCATAATCCCATTCCATAGTTGCTGCACAAGTAACAAACTAAAAGTGTTAGTGCATTCATCTGTCGACTTCGTCTTATATCGAGTCTTAGTTGCTTGAATGTAATTTAGAGGTTTAGCTTGAATTGCATAGAGGTTTAGCTTGAAACTGTCATTGGGGGTTTAGCTTGAAACTGTCATGTCATCTTCAAGCTAAACCTAGAATAGTATAAATAGGGGAGTGGTCTTGTCATTTGTAACAGTTCTGAGATTCCATACCGAGGTGCTGCCGGTGTGAAGACTGATTGTAAACGCTATTATATCAATCAAATCAGTGTTTAAAGTGATACGCAAGCTGTTTCGTCATTCGTTTCTTATTTTCCGCATCTGAAACGGATATAATCTCTTCTGAACGACTCGTTCGGGTCACAAAACGATCCTACAAGTGGTATCAGAGCTCAGGAGGAAGAGATCTTGCCAAAACAGCCTGTTTTCATCACTTTTTCTGATTTCTACACCATTCTTTTTCAAAATAAAAAATTTTCACGGTTAAAATCGGATCAAATGCACACATATTGTGCGCAATTATGAATTAACAAATCCTGGAAAGTTTTAGAGCTAAATTCGATGTAAAACCTGTAAAAATGACCTGAAAACCTGGTTTAGCTTGAATTTTGCTGAGGCTTTAGCTTGAATCTGGCTTTAGCTTGAAAAAAACCTTGTTGGTTTAGCTTCAAATCGGCTTTAGCTTGAAAAATCTTGTTGGTTTAGCTTCAAATCGGCTTTAGCTTGAAAAAACCTTGTTGGTTTAGCTTCAAATCAGCTTTAGCTTGAAAGTGTGGTTTGAGTGAAATTTGTCGGGACTGTTTGAAAGATGACAATGGTCTTTGATGAAAAGGAAAACAATGATCTTGAAAGGTTAAATAATTGGTATCGAGGATATTTGAGTAGTTATTATCATGGTTTGCCCAAAAAGGTTTGGAGTACCCGGTTTGAATGTTTTCTGTGTATGAAAGATGAAAAATTGGGTGATTTGGAGAAGCGTTTTGATCGTTTGATTGACTATTTGAAAGAAAATCAAATAGTAATATCAGAAGCTGAAATGGTATCAAAGTTTGCTAATGGATTACCAGCTGAATGGGATGATTTTTTGAAAAATCTGAGAGAAAATTCAAGTTTTTCAAAATTATCTTTGACTAAATTCATCAGTAAACTTAAAAATCACGATTATGAAATTTATCAAAAGAAGAGAGATGTGATGGATAAAATAAAAATGAATTTAGATGAGTTGAATTTAGACGTGATAAATGAAATAAACAAAAGAATCAATGTTTGTTGGGCAGCAAAAAGAAATTTGATATATGATATGAAAAGAGGTTGTTATATTGATGATAATGAAAATCCTCTTGATTTCGTTACAATCTTTGGTGCAGGTACTTATAAGATAGAGAAAGAGCAAGTCCTAAAGAATGAAGAATCTGTGAAGAATGAATTTTCAAATTCTGAATCAGTGTGCTCCAAATGTGACAACTTTAAGACTGACAATGACAAACTCTTGAAGGATGAGGAAAGTTTGAAATCGGAAGTCGAGAAGTTGAAAGATGAGAAGCAAGCTGATGTTAAACAGATTCTTATTTTGAAAGAAAATTGTGAGAGGTTGAAATCAGAAAATGACAAACTGTTAAGTGACTTGAACAGTTTGACATCAGAAAACAAAACTTTTGAAGAAAAAATTAAAAGTTTTGAAAATGAAAAATCGAAGATTGAAAAAGTTTTTCAAAGTCAAATAAAAATTTTAGAAGATGAGAGAGATATGTTTGGTAAAAACAATCTTGAAAAACAAATTGCAATCAATTCTCATCTTGAAAAGATTATTCGACTTGAAAAAGAGGCAGAATGTGCTCAAAAGAAAATCAATGAATGGGAAGAAAAGTTGAAGGTGTTTGTGAATACTTCAACTATTCCTTGCCCAAAACCTTTAAATTCTGTTCCAATAAGTGACAATGTCACAAACTTTGACAAAGTCAAAGTTGAAGATTGCGATAAAAAATATGATGATGAAAAAGAAAAAATTGACAAAAAGAATTTATTTTTGAAGTTAAAAAAAAAAATTCAAGAAACTGTTCCACAATCAACCGAAAAGGGAGAATGCTCTAAGCAAAAACCTTTGAAGAAGAAAGTGGAACAGAAACAAAAAATTAAAAATTTGAAAAATGATCAAAAAGAGAATAACAGCTCATCAGATCGATCATCCAATCGCAATCAAAAACCACAAAAAATAAAAAATGAAAACTCAAAAATTGTTGGTAATAAGTGGTGCAGGTCGGACCACAGTGCTCAAAAGTCAAATCCAGCAAACAAGAGGAGTAAGGATTATCACCAAGCCAAACAGTGCTATGATCTGAATGTTTGGACTGAAAATGATGATTGGTACGATAACAGAGTGTGTTACCGATGTGGTTATCAAGGACACATTGCTGTTAACTGCCAAAGTTGGAATTATGAGACGAGAAGATGCTTTAACTGCAATATCAGAGGTCACATTGCCAGAGATTGCCCAAGGAGATCAAATGAAAGATTGAGGGTTAATTCTCAGAAGATGGCAAAGAAATCAATCAATGTCAAGCCCAAAGAACATAAGGTTCAAGAACCTAAAGTTCAAGAAACGAAAGTGAAACTTTCTCAGGAGCAGAAAGACAGACTGAGGAAGAAGAGAAAGAAGGCTAGAGAGTATCTAGAGAAGATCTTGTCCTCGGGTTCATCTGTTGGTAAAAATAAGAGTTCTGATGAATCAACTTCCTCGATGGCAAAGTCAAGCAAGACGAATTCATCGGATACAAATCTGAGGACGAAAGAAGATAAGAAAAAGAAGAAAATGGTCGGCGATGAATCTGACGTATCAAAGTCAGACAAGCCACCTTCATGCGATGAATCTGACAGGTCAAAGTCAGACAAGCCATGTGCAGGCAATGATTCTGGTTTGTCAAAGCCAGAGGAGCCATTGGTTGAGGTAAAAGTTGAGAATTCGGGTCTAACAATGGATGATGCAAATTTTCCACCATTGTTGAACAAGAATTCAAAATCACCCAAGGACAGTCAGGCTTGGGTGAAACTGTTTAAATGAAAAACCTGACTTGCCGGAGATCCCAAGTTGGTAATCGTGGATCATGAATCGGCATCATTTTTATCATGTTTGTATAATGTGTTTTTGAAAAGCAGGACTTGCCGGAATTCCCAGGTTTGTAAGCGAGGAGTAGGAATCGGCACCTTGAGAATTCAACCAAAAGATGGTAAATTGGTTGAAAAACATGTTTGAGTTGTATGTTTGTGTTTTTTTACTAGTGGTTCAGAATTTGAATCAGATTGATCTTACAAGTGGTAAATCAGGGACATTAAGTTGTATCTGATTTTCTACAAGTGATTGAGAAACAAAATGATGAGTTTATCCCCTAACCTACAAATGGTTAAAATCAATCAACAAAACTAATTTTCCGGAAAAACCATTTTGATTAAAACAAACTTAAGTGTTTTGGAATCAATGGGAAAATAGTTTGTTGTGAGGGGGAGTTCTGATTGTTTATGCCAAGTGGATGGCGAATTGAGGCAATTCGATATCAGTTGTCATGTTCTTGTACAGTTTGTTTTAAATTTTCTTTAGATGTATTTGTATTTTAGGGGGAGTATAGTTTCAGAAAATCCAAAAACATTTGAAAATTTGAAAAAGCCAAAAACATGATAAACTGAAAAATGAGTTTTTGTTGCATAAAAGAGGAAATGATAGTACATCAGTGGACGATCACAACATGCTAAAGAAATGGAAAGTTAAAAAGTGATAAACGGTCTCACTGATGATGTGCCAGTAGGTTTTTGCACATTTAGTAGATTGTGACGAGATATAAACCTAAATTTCAAACTTGCTTATATCGTGGGGAAACATCTCTCGGATATATGGGTAACCCCCGAAATCTCGTTTGAAAGGTTTCATATTCTGATATACTAGGTTTTTATACTCAATGATGTCTGGGGTATTATTCCGGGACTTCTGCTGAACGATGGTTCTGACCTAGTCCTTGGATAATACTTTCCGCATATGCTTGAAACATAGCATCACCCTCAGCATATATGATAAGACAATAAAATTGCTTAGCAATGCTGTTGTAAAAAAGATCCTCTAAAGGGGACACACCCAAAAGTTGAGTCATGATCTCTCTGCTGAACGGTAGTTCTGACCTGAGCTCTCATGATTCTTCATAATTTATTAACCCCTACAGATATCATTTGTGTCATAATTACCTGTAAGACTGAATATTGGGATCTGGATACGGGAGTATATTCTGAGGTGGGACACGCGATTGAGTTTAAGTGCTTAAAACATTAATTTCGTATCTCAGATCAGTTGAACTTTGTGTGAGAATTTAAGTGGACCAGTATACTGACAATCTATGTGAATCGTTTAAAACTTAAAATGTTTGAAGCTTAATGGTGTTGGTGATTTGTCTCATAAACTGATATGATCCTCTTGCACGAACTCACAAAAATATTGTTTGTAAATATTTCATTTCTGCATTTATTTTCTTTTAGAAAATCCAAAAAGATTTTTAGTGTGTTTTAGCATAAATTTTGAAAAATCCAAAAAGATTTTCGACAACTGATTTTGGAAAGCTGATTTTCAAAATTTCGAGTGCTAAACATGATGAACAAATGGTTTGGGTGAAAGTGTTTGAGGAATGTTGAAATGAAATGAGAAAAGTTTTGAAATAAAAATGTTATTCCTGCAAGTGGTAAATTAGATTTGAAAATCTTATCCACAAATTGTTATCAGAAAATTTATTTTTGGGTAGAGTTTTTTTCAGGTTGGCCAGGTTTCAATCCAGAGCAGGATGAAAACCAGGTTATGATCTTGTGAATTCCAGACTACGATCCCAGCAGATTAAGAGAGGGAGTCTGAAGACATCATGATATTCAACATTTGAGAGAGAGGAGTGTGTTGAAGATAAAGATAGAGAATAAGGATTCTTGAAATGACAAATACTTCAGAGGAAGATCGAAGACTGATAAAGACTGAAGATGCAAAGTCTCGACACTTAAGACTCGTCAACATCTGAGGGGGAGTCTGGTAGTGCATTCATCTGTCGACTTCGTCTTATATCGAGTCTTAGTTGCTTGAATGTAATTTAGAGGTTTAGCTTGAATTGCATAGAGGTTTAGCTTGAAACTGTCATTGGGGGTTTAGCTTGAAACTGTCATGTCATCTTCAAGCTAAACCTAGAATAGTATAAATAGAGGAGTGGTCTTGTCATTTGTAATAGTTCTGAGATTCCATACCGAGGTGCTGCCGGTGTGAAGACTGATTGTAAACGCTATTATATCAATCAAATCAGTGTTTAAAGTGATACGCAAGCTGTTTCGTCATTCGTTTCTTATTTTCCGCATCTGAAACGGATATAATCTCTTCTGAACGACTCGTTCGGGTCACAAAACGATCCTACAAAAAGTAGTACTGAAAAAAAATCAAATAAACGATATAACACTAAGCGCACTAGCTCCCCGGCAGCGGCGCCATTTTGATAGACTGTCGTCGGGTCTATGCAAAAACCTAAAATTACCTATAGACAGGGTAAGTCAGGTATCGAATCCAGAGGAGCATGTGGTCAGTGTAATACCATTTAACTAATCTAAACTTACTTTATGAAATTTGCTAGTTTATCTATTTTTTGTAATTTTTATGAATAAGTATTGTGGAAATGAGAAAACAATGATAGGAACGTGACCACTCCGGGATTCAGATTCTGTAATTACTAATAACCTAGTTCTGATTTTATTGGATGCTATTAATTGAATAGTAAATCTATCACATCTACCAATTACCTATGCAGTTCAAAATCTTAATATTAATTGATCAGATAAATATTAAAACAAACATACATAGAAATCATTCAATCAACAAAAGCATAGTTGGATTCAAAACATAATTATAACTCTGACTGTCACTCAGGATTTGTCTGTCACACAAATAATATAATCATGTAAATAGTCGGCTGTCACCCGACTACAAATCCAAATCTCAATACAAAACAGAAACTAGAATTAAAAGTGTCTCACAAGAATCATTCACCCGAAGTGCCCACGAGAGATTTAGCCGCTCATGATACTCGTCCGATCAAAAGCTTGAGATAGTGAAGAAGACATGATGATGTTGATGAAGCGATTGAAAACTCCTACTGCCGTCAAAGATCCTGATATATCTCGATGATGATGTATGATAATAATAATAATAATAATAATAAAAAAAATCAAAACCTCAAGTCCATCTCTCGGCCCAAATGTGATGATGATTTGTTGACAAGAGAGCCCACAAGTCTGCGAGCCCACACAAGTCCCATATATCGGCCCATACTCCAACAACATGTGCAGCCCCTCTTTGTCTGCGTCACAAGAAGTCAACACCCACCACCTCCAATCAATGTTCACATGAATTGCAATTGTGTTGATACCTCCCCAAAAGTCACGCAACATGTGATGATGATGATGATTGAAATTAATGTTCCCTTGTCTACGTGTGTAATTGTAGATGATCTATGATAATGGATGATGTCCTTTTATGTGCCGCCAAAACACCCATCCCCCAACCGTGATGTTGTGTATGTATATTTAGTATTTTATGATTTATGATGAGAATTCTGTCCCATTCCACATGAACACATGTCGCTGCCATACATATTTCTATCCAAAAAAATGGATAATGATCATGTTGTTGAATGCATTAAATCTGCCTTCCATGTATATGCGTATGTCAGCTCACAGGTTTTCAAAAGACTTCCCATTATCCTCTAATAATCATCATGTGTGGCTCCTTTTTACATTCAGCCGTAATCCGAACAACTTCCGTTTAACATGATATCTCCTTAATAATCATCCGTGATTGTTCCGCTCCATCACTAACCACTCTAACTTCACTGAATTACGCGTTTTACCTGAAAAATCACAAACACACGTAGTTAACACATTCAAGGTGCATTATCACTTAAACGACAATAATTCACACAAAATACGCACGTTAACACTCAGGTTTCACACCCTCCATCACGACCATCAATACCTCACCATGGGTTGAGCTCATCCTATCAGCCGTCCCAACCATTCTCACTTTCACCACCACATGTCATGTCTATGTCGACCCGTACCCTCCCTCTCACTACTTTGGGTATACACGAGATGAATTTCTCCTTTCCCTCTAGCTCCAAGTTGAGACCTTTGCAAAACGGTCTATGACCTCGAGAAGAAGGCGAATGCTAAACCCCCCCCCCCAAGATTATACACCACCAATTACACCACCAGCATCACTACCATCATCATCTGTCCACATGCCAGCCGATGGCCTAGTTGCTTGAGTTCTGCTACTTGAGCAGCAAGTGAGTTTCTTACCCCGGCGAGTCGATAAGCTCGAGTTGTGTCTTCAAGTTGTCTTGCACTTACAAGCACGGATAGTTCTGACGCAAGACACAAGATCACCATATGTGAAGGAAGATTTTTCCATTTTATGCATTGAACTTGTATGATCGAGTGATGTAGCCCGAGTACATTATTCTTTCCTTTACAAATGATCATGTAACAAGTTGTCTTAATATATAAAAATGTGGGGTTATCTTTACGACACATTATCATTTATCTGTTTATAAATGCCTTTTTGCTTGTGTGAATTGATTTATGTGTATGGTGGATTGATTGGTTATATGGATCTATTTCTTTTATTATATATTTAATGAAAGAATGGTGGTTATTTAATAAACGCCTAATCACTGTTGTGTTTTGATTTGGCTACCATGATCTAACCAGAAGGATGATTCCCACCTGAGGAATGGAACAACCTCCACCTCTGTCACTACCTAGAACTGCAGAAGAGTTGAACTCGTTGCTGAAAGAGAAAATATCGGAAGCTATCGCCTAATATCAGGCGAATCGTGCCGAGATTAGTGGTGGCACGGGTGTATCCAGCGGACACGACTTGTCGGATCATATGAAGGAAATCTTTAGGTAACCTTAGCCATCAGTCTCACCAAAGATGCGGAAGGGAAAGAGAGGCTGTCTCTGGAAATACTGGAGAAAATAGAACCATAAGTCGAGCCTTCCAACGTTAGGAAGAGGAAGTACTTGAACCCTAAGAAAGAAGCTCGTGTCAACTACTAGAAACAAGGCAAACTTCCTAAGTGTGGCGAGTGCAAGTGCGGGTTTAAGCGGAACCAGAGCAAACTGTCCAAGAAAGGCGACTGCAAGTGTAGAGTTAATCGCTACCGGGGCAAACTACCTAAGTGTGACAAGTGCAAGTACCACCACGAAATGCTTGCCGAGTACCCTGGTGTGACATGTGTGGAAAGTTGGGTCATCAAACCGAGGATTGTTGGGGAACTGGTAGTAGAAATGGGAGCGAGAATGGACGCAGCCAGATATGTTACGAGTGTGGTACTGAAAGTCATTACAAAGAAAGACTACCCATAGAAAGACGACGCTCAAGGAAAATTTGTTGACATGGAAGCAAGGAACGCCTGCCACGACCCTGATGTGGTCATCGGTACGTTTCTTGTTAACAATTACCTTGCATCCATACTGTTTAATATTGGTGCCAATTTTAACTTCATGTCTATGGAATGTAATATACTCGGCATTGAGTCTAGTAGGCTAGATGTTCCTTACTCGATAGGATTAGCCAATGGTAAACTTGTCCAATCGGGAGTATTCGTCAAAGGGTGTTTATTAGAGCCTTATGAGGGAAATTTAGCATTGATCTCTTACCTGTCCAGTTGGGTAGCCTTGATATAGTAGTTGGCATGGAGTGGCTATCCGAGAAATCGAGCCGGAGTTGTAGTCACGAGAAGATCATTCGCATCCCGTTTGCGAATGAGGAAACACTCATAGTGCACGAGGAGAAACATGGCGCGCCCCTACGAATCACCAATTGTATTTTAACTCAATAGTGTTTGCGAAAAAGGACGTGTTGCCTTTTTGGCTCATGATGTTGACAAGAAGATTGAGGAGCCGAAACTTGATGATATTCCAGTGGTCGAGGCATCCCCCGAAGTCTTCCCTAAGACTTTTCGGGATTGCCACCACAACGACAAGTCAAATTTCGCATTGACTTGGTGTCGGGAGCCACATCTGCAATCAAGGCACCTTATCGACTTACACCATCCGAGAAGCAAGAATCATGCACGCAACTTCAAGAGTTGTTGGATAAAGAATCTATTAAACCAAGCTACTCGCTTGGGGAGCTCCAGTGTTGTTCGTAAAGAAGAGGGATGGAACTTTCAGGATGTGAATCGATTATCGAGAGTGAATAAACTCACTATTAAGAATCGGTACCCACTACCGAGGATTGATGGTTTATTCGACCAAAGGTCTAGGTACCACCAATAGCGAATTCAAGAAGAGAGCATACGAAGACGGCATAATAAGAGACTCAACGCATGCACCATTCGGATTGGCAAACGCACCAGCGGTATTTATGGATTTAAGGATTCGCATGTGCAATATACTCGCGAACGAATGAAGAGCGTGAGCAACATTTGAGAACCGTTTTGGAACTACTAAGGAAGGAGAAACTTTACGCGAAGTTCTCCTGGGTGCGAACTTTGGATTCACGAGGTACAATACCTTGGACATGTTGAGAACAAGAAAGGCATACGTGTGGATCCATAGAAGATTAAAGCAATCAAGAATTAGGAAGCGCCCAAAACTCCAACCGAAGTACGACAATTTCTGGGATTCACGGGCTATTATCGAAGATTTATCGAGAATATCTCTAGATCCCTCAACCGCTAACTCCCGTCACAAAGAAAGACAAGAAGTTTGATTGAGGAGAATATCAAGAAGAAGCATCTCAGCTTCTCAAGGATAAATTATGTGATGCATTGATCCTATCACTGCCTAAAGGTACCGATGATCTTGTGGTATACTGCGACGCTTTGCATCAAGGTTTGGGTTGCGTGCTCATGCAACGATAAAAGGTCATCACGTACGCATCGCGTCAATTGAAGGTTCATGAGAAGAACTATACCACTCATGACCTAGAGTTAGGCGCAGTGGTATTTGCATTAGAGATTTGGCGGCAACATATTTACGAATCATAAAAGTCTTCAACATATATTTAATCAGAAGGAATTAAATATGCATTAACAACGATGGGTTGAGCTGCTGAACGATTATGATTGTGAGATTAAGTACCATCCAGGAAAGGCGAACGTCGTAGCAGACGCCTTGAGCCGGAAGGAACGAGTTGAGACACTAAAAGCTCGAACTTTAGAGATGGCGATTCGAACGAACCTTACCACGCAGAATCGGGACGCACAATAAGAAACACTCAAGGAAGAACATATCAAGGCTAAACTTCTCTGGAGTACGGAGAAACAGATAGTGCCAGAGGAAAATGGAACCTTGTACATCATGAGACGCATTTGGATTCCACATTTTGGCAATATTCGAGAGGTTACTATTGATGAGGCACATAAGTCAAGGTATTCGATCCACCCAGGATCGGATAAGATGTACCAAGACTTGAAGGAATACTATTACTTGCCTAATCTTAAAAACGACATCGTTGTTTATGTTGGAAAGTGCCTAACTTGTACGAAAGTTAAGGTCAAATACCAGAAACCCTTGAGCTTACTGCAACAACCCGAAACTTCTGTATGGAAGTAGGAGCAAACATCTATGGACTTCGTACCCAAAATTACCCAGGACCTCCACAGGTCAAGACATGATATGGGTAATAGTCGACAGGCCAACCGAGTCCGCGCACTTCCTACCATGTCACACCCTGATATTTCCACGTATTACCGGTGGGCCCGGTGGGGAATATCGTGACGTAGTTGATATGATGATAGTCAAATAATCACAGTTTAATGCACAGCGGAAGTCTTGGAAGAAAATAATAATACAAACCGAAATGCAAAGCATAATAAATTATTAAATAAACGGTTGTGAGTGGATCCACATGCGGATCTTAAAACATGAAGTAAATATTGTTCGACAGACTTTAAGTATTAAGAGCTTGCAAGACTCTTTAACTAATACTCAGGAGCTTCCAGCCCATTTCGCGTAGTACCTGCAACTTAATCTTTTTGAAAAATACGTCAGTTTACACTGGTAAATACAATTAACTGACTCTTTTGAAAAGTGTTTATAAAATTGATTTGAATGCACAAGTCACAATATTCTTTTATAACTTGGGACAATTATTTAAAATAATCTTGTATATAGATTTACATGTTTGTCGTACGTTCAGGGCCCGGTTAGAAGAGCCGAGATAAAATTAATAGACACGCCACCAGTATAAGCCCACAAGAAGTTTCTTCACGTGTGAGATACCGTTTTACATACGCAACTATCAGGTGTATGCCTACACCCCGTGCTTAAGTCGTGACCATTTCAAATGAATGAGCCGAGGATATTCAGGACACGGTCATATTAACCCCCAAATGCTTTGTATCAAACAAGACAGATTAAAACGGGTTATCTCAATGATTTAACCACTAATCGATTAAATATTCAATACCCGACCAAGCGGTAATAATATACCGTATCCCAAGCCCGTATAAGGGAAAATAAATTAAAAGTATTTACCTGAGCTAAAAATGTAAATTATGCTCATCCGTATATTCTAATCAGCAAATGCAGATAGCTTTTATTGGGCTCCTAATCTGGAACGAAGGTTTTAATAACTTATTAGATTCCTAACGGGTCTTATTTAAGTTGTAACTTAGACCGGTTATTTTTAAAGAAAGTTTACGGTACAAAACGCAAGATTAAGCGGTGACCGGATTGGAATGCAATTTAGACCTGATAAGTATGGAGACTTGTATAAAATGGGTAAACTAAATACATTCTGGATTTTGAAGTAAAAATGATAAGGTTTGACCCGTTTCGGCTAATTTATGCAAACTAGTTACATAAACCGTACCGAACGCGTATATGCTTAACGGGTAACCGGATGAGTCATGTACAAGTTCCACAAGTTAACATGCTTTAAATATGATATGATATTAGAAGTATATCTATAATTATGCCCAAAACGAATTTAAAACCAATTTAAGCTCCGTAAGGGTATTTTGGTCATTTTAAAGTTTATAAAAGAGGTTTAATAGCAAACTGAGGTTCTGGTCTAAAATATTCAGAAAAAATATTTATTTTATCCAGTTACATCAGTAAGATATCATACATATGTGAGGTTTATTATTTATGGTCAAACTATGCACCGTGGGGGCATTTTAGTCATTTCACATATGCTTTTAGGGTCAAATTTGGAAGTCTGAGTTCAAGACTTGTACTTAATGTTAAAGTATTAAAATTTATTTTTAAAATCAGTAGGTAACAAATCTTAGGCGTTAAATATGGTTTTAAACCATACTATGCGCCTAATTAGCGTAAAAGTCGGTATTTGACGATATTTGAGATGTTTATAAAATTCTGAAGTTTTGATCTGTCCTTAATGTTAAAAATATTTTATTTAACATATGACATCAGTAGGAAAAGGTTTGGTATTCAAATCACTTGTTAAACTCATTTTATTAATGAAAAGGGTATTATCGTCAATTACCGAATTCATGCTAGAACTCTACGTTATGGTCAGTATAAAATTTGACAAAATTTTCAAAAATCCCTAAATATTATATCATATCAGTGGGTAGCAAGTTTGGTGCCAAAAATTGGGTTTAAATATGATTTACGCCAAAAATGCAATTTAATTAACAAAAAGTTTTGTTTTACGATATCTTGCATAACTTTTATTTGAGACCGGAAACTGATGTCAAATTTTTATGACATACTTATATATCAGTAATAAAGCTTTTTGTCCTCTCACATTTTCAAAAATCTCATTTTTATAATATAAGGGCATAATAGTCACATTTAAGCATTTAACGGAAACATGCAATGAACTAAGATATCTAAGGGACCATGTAGTATGACCTCAGAGGGTTATACTAACATATAATATGGTCCTAAAGGAATCCTAAGGCATAACTAAACTAAGCTAAATCGGGTCAGAACTGAAAGTCAAAGCAAAAGTCTACTTTTGCGACTTTCGGTTGCGAACGGAGCCAAATACTCAGAATTGTCGGGTTGAACATGCCTAGACATGTTCAATTAATATTTACCAAGTTATTAAAGTGACAAAACTGATTTTATAGCTTCTACATTATCAGTTATGAATTTTATTTTAAAACTGACCCGTTTGACTATTATTTTAATTACTTTGACCCGACAATTAACAAAGTAAACGTGATAATTAGGAGGTCCCTTTTTTGAGGGTTTAACACCTACCTAATTAAGATCACGTAGCCATGTTCGTTGCGAACAATGGCTTGACCGTTTATGGTCTAGCTAAAAGTCAAAGCGTTTATCGTAAACGCTTGACTTTTCGGCTTTTTAAGCCAAATAAAATATACTTGTCACAAAAGGACACTTACATATGGTCCTTAGGACTGAAAGGAGGTTCCCAAAAGTTCAGGATCCTCTTAGATTGAGAGTTATAACAGACTTGAATTGAAAGTGTGAGTTGCTCAAATGAAAATTCTTGGCCTATTTATAGATTTTAAGGATCCCCATGATCTTGCCATGTGTATGAGGGAGTTATGAGATCTTTAAAGGTGTAAAACCAGCTTTATAATTCAGTTAACATGCCCAAGGTATTGCTCAAATGGTTTTATGTGTGTGGGAAAACAAGAAATCAGCAAAACAGCAACCATATTAAAACAGTTGTTGCTGTTACAGTTCTGGTGGCCTGTGAAGTGGCAGGCCCAAAGGGCTCGCAGCCCGCGAGGTTAGCCCTGTCCAGCTCACGAGTTTGGCAGATATGCAGGTTTGGTCCCTGAATTCTTTTAAGTGTTTTAACTATGAATAATGATCGAGTAATAGGCGAACCGACACTTCAAAGCAGTTTGTTGCTGCTGATATGCAGCCTGGCAGCCCATGAAGGCAGGCTCAGTCAGTTACCAGTTTTATCTTTGGTTAAAAACAGCCCCTCATATCTTTTAAGCTTCTATAATATTGATATTGACACTTTTGGCACAAAATTTCTAATTCCTCATAAAATGCTAATACAAGGTTCAAAACCTCTAACGGTCAGCCCTAGGCATCCCGAGAGCTTGACCGAGCATTGCGAAGGTCTCGTTTTGTTTAAAAACATCCTCAAAGGCGTAGTTTCGCTTATTGTCGCTAGCGAAATCTGATAGAGAATTTCAGCAAAACTATCAGTTTCTACTCACACAGGTCAGAGCTATGGAGCAATTTGCCAAAAATGTATGTCAGCAAATCTCAGAAAGGGCAGATGAGTCCTTGAGAAAAGACTACATTGAGAACATCATGACCTACAAGAAATACAAGGGGGAGAAACACATGTACAAAAACTGGACCATTCCTGAGCTTGAAAAAGAGGCAGCCAAGATTCAAGAAATGATCAAAAATAAGGTCAAGCAGACTCCTCCTGAAAAATTCAAACAGTTTGAAGCTGATAAGGTCTTAGAGTTGAAGAGAATGAAAGAGGAGCTGATAGCAGCTGATTATGGGTCAAAGAATTATGTGACAAAGTGGGGAGAAGATAGGGTCAGGGCTACCTACAAAAAGTTGGAGGAACTTAGAAAGAAAGATCCAACGTGTAACACCTGTGTCATTTCAACCATCAAACAAATGCCAAACCAATGAAATATTGTATTTCATACTTTGGACTTGTATAAATATGTGTATCTTTTGCACATATCAACTCAAGATCGATTTCAAGCTTTAAATCGCTTTCTGGAGGGTTATACACGCACTGATGCGTAAATATAACCAGTTTAACGCAACGAACACTCCAGAATAGTGAAATAGGCTTAACATACCTTAAATAACCTTTACATAACTTAGATATAAGTTTTGGAAGGTTTGGTGTGGTGAAATCAAAGTTTAATCGCTTACAGGGACTAAAGTTGACAAACTGCGAAAGTATGCCAATTTGAACTGTAACAGACCTTCCGGAACATGACCATAAGTTAAACATACCATAAATAGCCTTTACATAGCTTAGAAATAGGCTTTGAGGTGTTCGGTGTGCTAAAATAAACTTTTGGGTCATTCAGGGACTAAAAGTGTCAAAAAGTGCACAAGTTTGCATTTTCGCGCATAACTTACGTTCTGAATACATCCGGACATCCAAAAATTTATGTAAGCATGAATACATTATATTTTAGTGTTCGCCATAAGAAAAATCCATTCGTCGCGTCATTTGGATCGTTTTTCGCGCTTGTGCGCATTCCGTCGTAATTAAGCGAACATCGCGTTCGTACGGCTAAACGAACCGACATCCGAGATATTTTTGAACACATTTTAAGTTCCCTATACTTTAACTTCATTTTAGAGCTTTGAAATGGGGTTAACGGGCCTTAAACGTGTCAAAAATGACCTAAATACAGTTCAGGGACCAAAACTGTAAATCTGCCCAAGTTCACCCATACGATGCGCAGGCCATCTTTGCCCTACGATGCGTATGGGGTGTTCTGACCAGATTCAGAGTTCTTAACAGCCTGTTTTCAGCAGATTAACCCACACCCACATGTTTCCAATTATCTAGTCATGAAGATAAGGATCATTTTTAGTCACCATAAGGTTCTGACAAGTGTACGCCTTGGATCATGGCACGTTTTCCATGAAACGATCCTAACGGTTCGGGTATTCCTATAAATACCCAACCCACACAACCTCATTTTGCACAAGAATTCTGATTTGAGAGCTCTAAGTTGAAACCATTGTTTCATACCTGAGTTCTTGGATCGGGATTAGCATTCGGGGACCCTTCGTAAGTATTCTTTCGTTCTTTTCCTTATTTTATTGCTTTTCGAGTCAGAAAGTCAAACTTTGTTTGACTTTCAGCGTTGACCAGTAATGGTCAATGCGAAGTTCGTTTGAACTTCGCAACGTGAGTGTAATCACGTTGGTCGTAGTCCCTTGAGACTATGCCCACTGATTACCACGTTGTCTAGGGTCGTAGGGTAGGCGATCTGATAAATCGCCTATACCTTCGAACCCGACCCATTTGTTCGATCATTAGGATCCGACCAAATACATTAGGTGACCATAGTAGGTAGGGAATAACCTTCCGAGGTTATACCCTATGGTCACATCGTTTAAGTAGTTGTATGATAGGTAGTTTATATGCCTTAGGTAAATTACCAGAATACCCTTTTCATGTATAATTGGTAATTAAGCATATGTAACCTAAACCTTTGTCACATAACTGATTATGTAACATGATTAGGCATATAACACTTGTCATAGGGCTAGTTAGGCGGTCCAAACGCGTTTCACGCGAACGACGCGTTAAAGTAGCATAAGCTACCTAAACGGGTCGTAATGGGTCGTTAAGACTTAGGTTAAGTTTCATTTAGTATGTAGGCTTTGTTAAACCATATCACATGAGTTCCTACACTCATTTGGTTTACAAACCCTCATGCTACCCAGTCTTCCGATTTAGGTCCGGTTTATTAATGTAGTTACCTATATTAGGTGCCGTGTGATATTCCGCGATCTCTAGCATTGCTTGGTGGTTATCCTAGGACTTCTGAGCAATCTCAAGTGAGTACATAGACCCCTCTTTTACTGTTTTCCAAACTGTTTTGGGGTGGAACACATGTGCCTACTTGTTACTTTCGTGCTTTCCTGTTTTCATATCATATACTGGTTATGTTCATTAGTACACTATTAGTACATTGATTTACATGACTTTTCTGCTTTGTATGTTAACTTAGCATACTTAGTACATCGTTTTACATTACATTTCTGTTGCATATGTTTATCCAGCGTATGAACACATTATACTACATTTTGAACCGTTGTAATCATTTGACTATGTGATCCGTTGATGTCTGTGAACCGTTTGTATTTATAACCGTTGAACCATGTGAACCGTTTATAACTGTTGAACCGTTTGTATCCATTACATGATTTACATTAGACATGAACATTATTTTGGTGGTTTGGTTTGATTAAGTGATTAAGTAACGATGCGTGTGTAATATGATACAAACATGGTGGATACGCCGCTGGTACTTCCTATATATAAGTGTTTGTATGGTATTACATATCGTAGCGTTATTTGAATCATTTCAGGTTGAGACATAGAACATTTTATACAAATAACATATTTTTCACAAGACATTAATTTACAAACAACTTATCTAATACAAACTCATTTTACATGGTTATTCATTTAACCATACATTATACATTATTTATACATATCATCTGATCTTATCGATTTTCAAATGATTTACAAAACAAAGCAAATAACAAGGTTCATGACTAAACATTTTCTCAAACATAAGTCATGAAACCTATTTTCACAAAACCTATGTATCTCACCGGCATTTTTATGCTGACGTACCATATTTTCACATGTGTTTTTCAGGAACTGTTGCATAAGCTGATCAAGATACACATAGGCAGACTTGGGCTTTAGTGACAATAAAAGATGCAAGACTAGTTAATTATGTTGTATTTTCCTTGTTTGTTAAGACATTGTAACACTTTTAATCAATAAAACGAAACTTCAATTGCCATGGATTTGAAACAATTATTTCTGTTACAACACTCCCCGACGTTTCCGCCACGTTTTGTATGTTCCACGTGGTCGGGGTGTGACAGAAAAGATGGTATCAGAGCCAATGGTTATAGGGAAATAGGTTATTAGTAATGCTTTGACCTAGTCTATAACTTTCTTAGGACCCTAACGCGAGTTTACTTGCGTTTAGTCATAAAACAATACCGTCACCTATCCTTAGGTGACGACCACAACAAGAACATAAATTTCAAAACCGCTTTGAAAACTAATCATCTGTTCTAGGATGATTTATTACAAGGTTTTGAACCCTCTATTGTAAGGTTTTAAACCCTTTAAGTTTTCAAAAATCTCGTCAAGGTTTTGGGTTTTAAACAATGTGAACACGTGCAAACTGGAAGGGTGAATGCCTGTATTCTGGGTTTTCTGTCTAGGCAAGCACTTCGTATACATCTCATCATACGCGAGACCAGTTGTGCTTACCTGGGAATTCTTGGGATGAGTGTTCACTTATAGGCGAGCATGTCTTCGCAATACATTATTTTTGACCCATTTACTTTGATTAGTCACTGTGTGTAGATTGTTTGCTTTGTAAAGCGAACAAATGACCACTATCCTTGCCTTCATCAGATTTGTTTCATCTCATTCTTTTCGTCTAAATCACTCACTCGTTTCCTTTCATGTTCCTCTTTTAGAATGCCTCCTCGACGCGAAAATCAGATGGCGCCTGCCGAGCTGGCGGAAATCATCGCGCAGCAAATGGCTGCTGCCTTCCCAAATCTTTGTGCTCAAATAATACAAGCCATCAACAACAACAATGCTCCATGTAACTTCAAAAGTTTCAACTCGGCCAAACCGCTCAAGTTTAGTGGTTCCGAGGGAGCAACTGGGCTTCTACAGTGGTTCGAGAGCATTGAGAATACATTCCGTCACGTTCAATGTCCTGAAAATCGCAAGGTCGAGTTTTCTTCGAGTGTGTTTCAGAAGAGGGCTCTTACGTGGTGGAACGGGATTATGAGAGACCGGGGTGCTGAAGTTGCACTAGCACAGACTTGGGCCGAGCTTAGAGCTCTTATGATGAGGGAGTTCTGTCCTCGTCATGAATTGCGAGCTTTGGAGAGGGAGTTTGATGATTTGAAGCAAGACAGTGGTGAACATCGAGCCTATACTGACCGTTTTGAAGAATTGAGCCTGTTGTGTCCCGCTATGGTTACTCCTGTGGATAAGGCGATCGAGAAATATACTGATGGTCTTCCTGACCTAGTTCAGGATATTGTTACTGGCAGTAACCCTACTACTGTCAGACAAGCCATTGAACTGTCTGCCACCCTAACAGAATCCCACATCAGGAAGAAGAAGCTTTTCCGAAAAGGTGACAAGAAACCGGTCGAGGAATCGGAACCAGTCGAGGAATCAAAGACCATGGATGAACAGACTGGATCTCCTAAGAGGTCAAAGAAGCGAAAGGCTTCTCAGAACTTCGCTGTGGTCGCTCTCAATAACCAAGCCGTCCCCAACCAACCAGCTCAACCTCCTGCCAGGAAACCCTACAACGGAACTGCACCCTTGTGCAACCAATGTGGCCTACATCATCATGCTGGTGTGAAGTGCCGCACATGCCAAGTTTGCGGACTTATAGGTCATACAGCGAGGGTTTGCCCAACCACAGCTGCACCAAATCAAGCTGGCAACAATCCTGCTCAAGCTCGTTTTCCTCCGGGATCTTGCTACAACTGTGGCGAGATGGGCCATTTTCGTAGGAATTGCCCGAGGCTTGCTAATGCAAATCCAGCGCAGGGATGAGCATACGACCAACCAGAAGACAACAGCGCTTAGAAATAATCACGTCTTATGTATTATTTTCTTTTGTTGTCACGATCCATGAAACAGTTGTTGTTATCATTGTTTATAAATAAATCTTTTATATACATTGCAATGTATTTATGTGATTGTATGTATAAACAACATATCCCCTACAATACCGACAATCAAGGAACCGCATTCCTTGAAGTACAGACTACCCCCAAATTTCTTCCACTATACGATCTCTTGCGTTTTTCACGAAAATTCTAAGTACCCGTTTCTTCCAAGAGAAACGAGGTACGAGGTGCCAAGTTTATAGCAATCGATAACAGGATAATAACAATTAAACAATTATGTGGCTATGTGCTTATGTGTTATCTTTTATGTGTCATCCAAATTATGATATCTAAATCCTCGTAGAATCTTTCATATCCTTGTACAAGAGATCTATAGTAGGATACCCAAAGGCACTACCTAAAAATCCTTAATGGACTTGTACGTTGTAGTTAAAGTCCCTTGGATTATAATGTACTACTTCATAATTAAACCCCTTTAGTGGTCTAGTTAAACAGATTGATCCAAAAATCTGGTTAGGGATATCATGTGATGATATAGCTGAAAGGACTCCTTAGTGGCCTAATTAAGAAGATCCTCGGTGGATCTAATTAAAAGGACCCTATGGTAGTCTAGTCACCGTCATCACAAGTGTTATATTCTTCCCCACAACATTACAAAACGAACTGTGCGGACTGTGCAAGGAATTACGTAATTATGGATACATACATAATTATGGAATTTAGTGTACAGAAACCACAGCAAGTTTTGTCATGTGCCTAGGAGTTAAATCTATTCATTTCCATTTCTGAGGAAGCAACCGTTGAAAATGACTCCGTTTGTTCATTTTCGTTTCTGAAGATTTGTCCGTCAAAGAAATGGATATCCGTTTGTCTATTCATTTTCATTTCCATTTCTGAGGAAGCAACTGTTGAAAATGACTCCGTTTGTTCATTTTCGTTTCTGAAGATTTGTCCGTCAAGGAAATGAATATCCGTTTGTCTATTCATTTTCATTTCCATTTCTGAGGAAGCAACTGTTGAAAATGACTCCGTTTGTTCATTTTCGTTTCTGAAGATTTGTCCGTCAAGGAAATGAATATCCGTTTGTCTATTCATTTTCATTTCCATTTTCTGAGGAAGCAACTGTTGAAAATGACTCCGTTTGTTCATTTTCGTTTCTGAAGATTTGTCCGTCAAGGAAATGAATATCCGTTTGTCTATTCATTTTCATTTCCATTTCTGAGGAAGCAACCGTTGAAAATGACTCCGTTTGTTCATTTTCGTTTCTGAAGATTTGTCCGTCAAGGAAATGAATATCCGTTTGTCTATTCATTTTCATTTCCATTTTCTGAGGAAGCAACTGTTGAAAATGACTCCGTTTGTTCATTTTCGTTTCTGAAGATTTGTCCGTCAAGGAAATGAATATCCGTTTGTCTATTCATTTTCATTTCCATTTCTGAGGAAGCAACCGTTGAAAATGACTCCGTTTGTTCATTTTCGTTTCTGAAGATTTGTCCGTCAAGGAAATGAATATCCGTTTGTCTATTCATTTTCATTTCCGTTTCTGAGGAAGCACCCGTTGAAAATGACTCCGTTTGATCATTTTCGTTTCTGAAGATTCTCCGTTAAGGAAATGAATCCCCGTTTGATTATTCCTTCATTTCCGTTTCTGAAGAATACTCGTTGAGGAAAATGACTCCGTTTGTTCATTTTCATTTCTGAAGATTGTCCGTTAAGGAAATGACAGGATTATGCCTTTCATATCTCTGGTGGTTATTTGACACAAAGCCACAGTTAGACTCCTACGAATTTAATTTCGGGACGAAATTTCCTAAAGTAGGGGAGACTGTAACACCTGTGTCATTTCAACCATCAAACAAATGCCAAACCAATGAAATATTGTATTTCATACTTTGGACTTGTATAAATATGTGTATCTTTTGCACATATCAACTCAAGATCGATTTCAAGCTTTAAATCGCTTTCTGGAGGGTTATACACGCACTGATGCGTAAATATAACCAGTTTAACGCAACGAACACTCCAGAATAGTGAAATAGGCTTAACATACCTTAAATAACCTTTACATAACTTAGATATAAGTTTTGGAAGGTTTGGTGTGGTGAAATCAAAGTTTAATCGCTTACAGGGACTAAAGTTGACAAACTGCGAAAGTATGCCAATTTGAACTGTAACAGACCTTCCGGAACATGACCATAAGTTAAACATACCATAAATAGCCTTTACATAGCTTAGAAATAGGCTTTGAGGTGTTCGGTGTGCTAAAATAAACTTTTGGGTCATTCAGGGACTAAAAGTGTCAAAAAGTGCACAAGTTTGCATTTTCGCGCATAACTTACGTTCTGAATACATCCGGACATCCAAAAATTTATGTAAGCATGACTACATTATATTTTAGTGTTCGCCATAAGAAAAATCCATTCGTCGCGTCATTTGGATCGTTTTTCGCGCTTGTGCGCATTCCGTCGTAATTAAGCGAACATCGCGTTCGTACGGCTAAACGAACCGACATCCGAGATATTTTTGAACACATTTTAAGTTCCCTATACTTTAACTTCATTTTAGAGCTTTGAAATGGGGTTAACGGGCCTTAAACGTGTCAAAAATGACCTAAATACAGTTCAGGGACCAAAACTGTAAATCTGCCCAAGTTCACCCATACGATGCGCAGGCCATCTTTGCCCTACGATGCGTATGGGGTGTTCTGACCAGATTCAGAGTTCTTAACAGCCTGTTTTCAGCAGATTAACCCACACCCACATGTTTCCAATTATCTAGTCATGAAGATAAGGATCATTTTTAGTCACCATAAGGTTCCGACAAGTGTACGCCTTGGATCATGGCACGTTTTCCATGAAACGATCCTAACGGTTCGGGTATTCCTATAAATACCCAACCCACACAACCTCATTTTGCACAAGAATTCTGATTTGAGAGCTCTAAGTTGAAACCATTGTTTCATACCTGAGTTCTTGGATCGGGATTAGCATTCGGGGACCCTTCGTAAGTATTCTTTCGTTCTTTTCCTTATTTTATTGCTTTTCGAGTCAGAAAGTCAAACTTTGTTTGACTTTCAGCGTTGACCAGTAATGGTCAATGCGAAGTTCGTTTGAACTTCGCAACGTGAGTGTAATCACGTTGGTCGTAGTCCCTTGAGACTATGCCCACTGATTACCACGTTGTCTAGGGTCGTAGGGTAGGCGATCTGATAAATCGCCTATACCTTCGAACCCGACCCATTTGGTCGATCATTAGGATCCGACCAAATACATTAGGTGACCATAGTAGGTAGGGAATAACCTTCCGAGGTTATACCCTATGGTCACATCGTTTAAGTAGTTGTATGATAGGTAGTTTATATGCCTTAGGTAAATTACCAGAATACCCTTTTCATGTATAATTGGTAATTAAGCATATGTAACCTAAACCTTTGTCACATAACTGATTATGTAACATGATTAGGCATATAACACTTGTCATAGGGCTAGTTAGGCGGTCCAAACGCGTTTCACGCGAACGACGCGTTAAAGTAGCATAAGCTACCTAAACGGGTCGTAATGGGTCGTTAAGACTTAGGTTAAGTTTCATTTAGTATGTAGGCTTTGTTAAACCATATCACATGAGTTCCTACACTCATTTGGTTTACAAACCCTCATGCTACCCAGTCTTCCGATTTAGGTCCGGTTTATTAATGTAGTTACCTATATTAGGTGCCGTGTGATATTCCGCGATCTCTAGCATTGCTTGGTGGTTATCCTAGGACTTCTGAGCAATCTCAAGTGAGTACATAGACCCCTCTTTTACTGTTTTCCAAACTGTTTTGGGGTGGAACACATGTGCCTACTTGTTACTTTCGTGCTTTCCTGTTTTCATATCATATACTGGTTATGTTCATTAGTACACTATTAGTACATTGATTTACATGACTTTTCTGCTTTGTATGTTAACTTAGCATACTTAGTACATCGTTTTACATTACATTTCTGTTGCATATGTTTATCCAGCGTATGAACACATTATACTACATTTTGAACCGTTGTAATCATTTGACTATGTGATCCGTTGATGTCTGTGAACCGTTTGTATTTATAACCGTTGAACCATGTGAACCGTTTATAACTGTTGAACCGTTTGTATCCATTACATGATTTACATTAGACATGAACATTATTTTGGTGGTTTGGTTTGATTAAGTGATTAAGTAACGATGCGTGTGTAATATGATACAAACATGGTGGATACGCCGCTGGTACTTCCTATATATAAGTGTTTGTATGGTATTACATATCGTAGCGTTATTTGAATCATTTCAGGTTGAGACATAGAACATTTTATACAAATAACATATTTTTCACAAGACATTAATTTACAAACAACTTATCTAATACAAACTCATTTTACATGGTTATTCATTTAACCATACATTATACATTATTTATACATATCATCTGATCTTATCGATTTTCAAATGATTTACAAAACAAAGCAAATAACAAGGTTCATGACTAAACATTTTCTCAAACATAAGTCATGAAACCTATTTTCACAAAACCTATGTATCTCACCGGCATTTTTATGCTGACGTACCATATTTTCACATGTGTTTTTCAGGAACTGTTGCATAAGCTGATCAAGATACACATAGGCAGACTTGGGCTTTAGTGACAATAAAAGATGCAAGACTAGTTAATTATGTTGTATTTTCCTTGTTTGTTAAGACATTGTAACACTTTTAATCAATAAAACGAAACTTCAATTGCCATGGATTTGAAACAATTATTTCTGTTACAACACTCCCCGACGTTTCCGCCACGTTTTGTATGTTCCACGTGGTCGGGGTGTGACACAACGGTTCCAAAAAGGCTTGAGTACTCCAAAACAGAGGTCTCAAAAAGACCACCAAAGCTGCAAATCAAAAGAACTACTGCTCCAGCTGGTGCTGCCATCTATAAAAGAAGGCCACACAAACAGTTAGGTGGTGAAACCATCCAAGAGATGATAAAAGGAGATGCCCTTGTAAAAGAAGGCATAAAGAAAATGATCATAGAAACTCTTGGTTTGGATCAAACTGCAAGTACTGCTCAGTCAGTCATGAATAGGCCAGCTTCACCAAACACCTCATCTAATAAAAATCTCCCAAGAAACCCACCAGGCTCAAAAGTACTAAAGTGGGAAACTGACAAACAGACCCATGTACTGACTATGTACAGGTCTGATGGAGAAGTGAAGAAAATATCAAGGGAACAAGCACTTGGCCTAAGTCTTGAAGATTTGCAGGATCTCCTTGATCTTCCACTTAGCAGGGATGATGATGACATAGATGCCTTAACCTTTGAACTACAACTTAAAGGGCAAATAAGGGAACTGTTGATGAGGCAATAAAGTTCCACAATAATGAAGACTTTTGGCATTATCTGTTCCAGGGGGAGATTGGTGGGATTGAACCCTACTAGAGGAACAGATAATTAAAGCCAAAACTGGATCAGAGCAGTGGATCCAAAATAAGCAGATGTTACATACAAGTCTCTCCCCTTGAAAGTGGTTTCAACGTCTACTGACCTCCTATCTACTGATCGTGCAAACTGCTGAACTACAATCTGCTGATCAAGTAAAGGCATGTTGAAAGACTAAAGCTCTGCTGTTCAATCTACTACCTTGAGTCAAGCACTGCTGATCCAGACAAGTACGGCTGGGTTCACAAGCAGTAGAGGGATGCAGCAGTTGTTTATTATGTCTTTATGTAATGTAATGTAATAGCAGTAGTTAGTATAGGAGTGTTTGTAATGATCAGAGGTTAGAGTTTGTTAGGAGGTTAGATGTCACTTTCATGGTGACGTCAGCTTAGATGCTCAGTGGTTTGCTAGTGCCTATAAATAGAACAGTGCTCTGTACTGATCTATTAGCTCTTTGCACAATCGTCTTCTTTTCACGAACAAACACTGAGCTCTGGCTGAGGGGGAGTTTGCATTCAACATTGCATTGTAATCGTAATTGAAATAAATTCAATCGTTCGGTTCTTTGTGAAAAGTGTTTGATCAAAGCAATACTCTCGTTTGATTGTATGCAAAGTTTGTTTCCATCTTAATACCGCTGCACAACTCATCCATCTTCAATCTAATTCAAACGAAAAATACAATCAAAACCAAACTCAGATCCAACATTTTGTCTTTCCAGACGACCACAAAAACACAAGCATGACAAAGCCAAACCGCCAGTGAACATGTTTCAAAGAAGAAAGAGACTGGTGACAGTGAAGATTTGGAAGATGAATTGTTTCAATTTTTAATTTTTTAATTTTCTTTTTCTGTTGTTTGTTATGTATTTTTCAACTTAGAATAAAAAAATACATTATATTAATAAAACACCAAACAGTCATAATGCTTGTGAAACGCCATAATGCAGTAAAACTCCTAAACTATAATAAAAGTAATTTGCAGAAGTATTACTAAAAGCTAAAAATGGAAAAACAACGCCAAAAACTATTTAAAGCCATTTAAAACGCCAAAATTGGGAGATGGAAAGTCTATGACCCTAAAAACTCATAAAACTGAACAAAAACAGTAAAAATACACACAGTAACTAAAAAGACGGCTACTTTATTAATATCATTTATTATAAATAAAATCCCGCCTAAACTACGCGCGAAAAATATCCTATAAGAGATACGTCTCTGCACAATCAACTGACCACAAACCAAAAACAACACCATATTTCCTAGAAACCATTCACTTTAAAAACGCCAAAAAAATAGTTAAAAAGGCCACAGATGCGGAACCTCGTTACTTCTATATTGAGTATCGTTCTGAATGAAGTTTCACTTAATAGATTCTTCTCTGAGGTAGGTATCTCTATAAGCTTTTGCTAAATGATATGGACAAATATTCAAGAAAAAGAGACTGATGACACTGATATGTCATCATGTCACTTTGTTCTTGATGGATATATTGATGGCATGAAGGGATCAATACATTAGAGTAGGCGTTGGTCTTCAACATGTCATCAAACAAGTATATATCAAACCACAATAAAGGATGCCACAAAAATAAGCATCTTCTAAAGACGGGCGTTATGTAGGAAAATAAGGATCTACATAAGGTATTCAAAAACAGGTTCAAAATGCCAAAAATGTTAAAGTAGAAGAGGCTGATAACAATGAAGATTTGGATGAGAAATTAAATTATAATTTTTAATTTTTTTTTTCATCTTCTATTGTTTGTTATCTAATTCTCTGTTGTTTATTATCCAATTCTCTACTAATAAAAAAATTGAGTATAAAACGCCAAAAACTAAAAACATCAAAACGCCTGATAGTGTGAAAACTGTGAGAACGGATGCTAGCAAAGCACGATGTTGCTATATAAAACACCAAAAACGCCAAACAAAGTATTACCGGAAAAAGCAACACTAATTGACAGATGAAATTGAACGAAACAGTAATTGCTAAACAGTAAAATGAAGAGACGATAACATTATTGCCAAACATTAATTATATTAAAAGCAACTACATGGAAAATTCAATTTATTTATCTTTTCAAAAAGCCATAATTGCCTCTCACATTATAAGCATGTATCCTACATGGCAAAACACTTGATAGGAAAAAAAAATAAACATCAAGAAAATTACTGATGTTTTTTACATTATAGGCCTGCATCATGATCTAAAAACAATAAAAACGCCAAAAAATACTTAAAACGCCAAAATGAGTATTTACTAAACGCAAAAAAATGGAAAGGTGATGTGACACGCGTTTAAAAAAAGAAATATGAAAGGACAAAAAAGCCCCTCCGCCCTTCTCTATGTCGCGTGACACGTGTTGGGCCAGGATGCGTTCTCACACTTTTGAGCGTTTTCTCCTGATCTCGTTCCTATATATTTAGACAAATATATATAACTACAACAATCAAGGAAAATTATACAAAACCGGACAAGTGATAAAAATAAATATATATATTTAACAATCATGACAGTATATATATCAAACAAACCTTGAAAATATATTATTTTTAAAAAATATAATTCCGGAAAGTATCATAAAACACAAGACATGATTTTGGAAATTAACACAAAATACATAAGTATTTATAGATAAATACATGTATACTTGCCTAAGTATACTTATACTAGAAATAATATTGAAAATATTATTTAACAATTAACTTATAATTATTTTGGAAATAATACAAGTAAACAAACACGAGGATAAGTTAAAAATAAATTATTTTTAACATACATCGTTCTTAAATTCTATATATGAATATATTTTTGAGAATAAAAATATATATAGAATTACAAGTAGAAATACAATTTAAACACTGTGACGAACGGGCGAAACCCGACGACCATGGATACGACCTACACATGTCTCGGACATGCACACCTTACTCGTGCAAGGCAGGAAGCCGCAATAAGAACATAATTCGTTAACACAGCTCACACATATACAAATTATATATTTTTGTGAAATGTGTATATATATATATATAATAACCATTCAAGAACAATACACAATTAAAACAAAACAAATACATAAGACAATATGGTAACTTGTATGTAGTGAACTACAAGTTAGGTGATTAATATACGTAGAACATTTATAGGTTACGTTGTAACGAAGAAGATACCGGTGGAGTTTAGACGCTGAAGACGTAAAATAGTGAGTTCATGTCCTCACTTTTAAACATTTTCTTGTTTTCAAAACTTTGGGGAAAATACATGTACTATGGTATGTTGAAACAAAACTAAGGAATGATACATAGATCATGTTACTAATAGGGTGAAACTTAAGCACCATTAATCAACGTATACATTTAGACTGGGGAGCGAAAGGTTAGATCTAATGGGTTTAAGGCAACCCCACTCTTGGCCCTCTATTTAGCTCAAGGGTACTTTTGGGTCTCAGTCGATTAACGACGGAAAATGCCTAGGTTTGGATGCTTCCTATGTCGTCACACATGTTAATGTCCTAGCTAAACATTAGCGATCTCGATTTCCTTACATTTACACTTCACAAACTTACATTTTTACAATTACATACCATGTTTTATACAAATAAAACTCTTACGCTTTATACAAACTGCATGAATTCACACCAACTTTTGTTGATGATTTTTAAACTTACATGTATTTCAGGAAATTAGTGGAATACTCGCGGCCTCTTTTATTCAAGATGTAGTTTTATGTTTCAAGATGTTATGTGTCCATGCTCCATTGCCACCTTTTGATGGATTTGTTTGTTATATCCCGCCTCCTTGCGGCGATATAGGAAACAAAACCTTGATCTTTAATTTGAAATGAAGTTGTAAACCAAATTTATATTTTGCATGACTAAACTTTGAATGGCAAATTGGAGTTTGTTTTATATCATGTAGTATGTTTACTTATCGTTTGCAATGTGAACCATTCATGATCACACCTCATGCTTTCGCCTCTGAAAGGGGTGTGATAGATTGGTATCAGAGCCTCGATTGTAGTGAACCAGGATTCTTTCTTGAGTCTAGTCTACAATCCTTAGGATCCTCTCATAAAACAATTTTTACAAAAACAAAATGTTTAATTGCGTAAAACCTTCCGCGAGGTCCACTACAAAAATTCATTTTTCAAAAACAAAGCAAGGACGATTACGTGACTTAGACCACACAAGAGTAGACGTAGGAACTTAAGTTAGTCCACATTATACAAATAGGATAACTTAAAATAAATACACTTGCTACTTACATATTGTGTGTAACTATGTGTATGTATATATTAAATAGAATTTATTAATACGTATATATATATATATATTATATAGTGTAACATTTATGTTACAAGTTATCATGCCTTCCTCCGTGAGTAGTGGAATATATGACGATTGTGATCCCATGGAGCCCGTCTCTAATGACGAGGATGGACCTGCTGTGGAGATCTTTACCTCCGATACCGACTCCGATTCTGATGAGGAATCCTGATTTCATATCTGACGATGATGATCTAGGCGACTTCCAGCCTTATGCCTTACCTGACTTTGGTGACGATGACATCCCTCTGGAAGATGACGTTCTTGCTCCATCCATTAGCTACATGACCAGCCCAGTATTAGACACCCTAAAGGTGAGCATATTGATGAGGTCCTACCTTTTCCAGCCATTCCACCCACTGCTATTCCCATGAGGAATGGTCTTTCATCTTCGCGCTAGACGTTGACGGTGTCCCTCCTACTGCTATTCTACACGATGATTTTCCTTTTGTCATTGACCTCGACGATGATGGCAATGACATTCCTGGAATTCACATGGATCATGTTGATGAAGACTTTGACGACGGAGAGGTCTTCGATATTGCAATCCTGGGGGTAAGTCCATTGTTATGTCGGTTGTCGACATCTCTTCTAACTCAGACTCCCTAGAGTCAGTGACTTCATATGCACTATGAACCATTGTCCTAGGGGCATATTCTATTGACTTTACCTCCTCTACGGTCCCCGCTACACCTACACATACTTTCTCCTTTACTCCTCCACACACCTCTGTTCACACTACCGATGACGAGACCTTACATCCTCCATTCCTACCAAACCGACTAGCTGGCTGCGACCACTACGGATTGATCCGATTTGACCCCACTTTTATCCCCTAGACGAGGCCGAACCTTCACGACGACCTGATAGACTGTCGTCGGGTCTATGCAAAAACCTAAAATTACCTATAGACAGGGTAAGTCAGGTATCGAATCCAGAGGAGCATGTGGTCAGTGTAATACCATTTAACTAATCTAAACTTACTTTATGAAATTTGCTAGTTTATCTATTTTTTGTAATTTTTATGAATAAGTATTGTGAAAATGAGAAAACAATGATAGGAACGTGACCACTCGGGGATTCAGATTCTGTAATTACTAATAACCTAGTTCTGATTTTATTGGATGCTATTGATTGAATAGTAAATCTATCACATCTACCAATTACCTATGCAGTTCAAAATCTTAATATTAATTGATCAGATAAATATTAAAACAAACATACATAGAAATCATTCAATCAACAAAAGCATAGTTGGATTCAAAACATAATTATAACTCTGACTGTCACTCAGGATTTGTCTGTCACACAAATAATATAATCATGTAAATAGTCGGCTGTCACCCGACTACAAAACCAAATCTCAATACAAAACAGAAACTAGAATTAAAAGTGTCTCACAAGAATCATTCACCCGAAGTGCCCACGAGAGATTTAGCCGCTCATGATACTCGTCCGATCAAAAGCTTGAGATAGTGAAGAAGACATGATGATGTTGATGAAGCGATTGAAAACTCCTACTGCCGTCAAAGATCCTGATATATCTCGATGATGATGTATGATAATAATAATAATAATAATAATAATAATAATAATAATAATAATAAAAATCAAAACCTCAAGTCCATCTCTCGGCCCAAATGTGATGATGATTTGTTGACAAGAGAGCCCACAAGTCTGCGAGCCCACACAAGTCCCATATATCGGCCCATACTCCAACAACATGTGCAGCCCCCCTTTGTCTGCGTCACAAGAAGTCAACACCCACCACCTCCAATCAATGTTCACATGAATTGCAATTGTGTTGATACCTCCCCAAAAGTCACGCAACATGTGATGATGATGATGATTGAAATTAATGTTCCCTTGTCTACGTGTGTAATTGTAGATGATCTATGACAATGGATGATGTCCTTTTATGTGCCGCCAAAACACCCATCCCCCAACCGTGATGTTGTGTATGTATATTTAGTATTTTATGATTTATGATGAGAATTCTGTCCCATTCCACATGAACACATGTCGCTGCCATACATATTTCTATCCAAAAAAAATGGATAATGATCATGTTGTTGAATGCATTAAATCTGCCTTCCATGTATATGCGTATGTCAGCTCACAGGTTTTCAAAAGACTTCCCATTATCCTCCAATAATCATCATGTGTGGCTCCTTTTTACATTCAGCCGTAATCCGAACAACTTCCGTTTAACATGATATCTCCTTAATAATCATCCGTGATTGTTCCGCTCCATCACTAACCACTCTAACTTCACTGAATTACGTGTTTTACCTGAAAAATCACAAACACACGTAGTTAACACATTCAAGGTGCATTATCACTTAAACGACAATAATTCACACAAAATACACACGTTAACACTCAGGTTTCACACCCTCCATCACATCCCCACACTTACCTTTGATTGTCCTCAAGCAAACCAATCCGGAACTACTCACCACAATAACAACACCTCTAAACCCCTATACCAATGCAACAGTTTGAGTCCCAAGTCATACCCGTTCCATAGACTGACACAATCAAGATTGACAGTCCGACAAGAAATTCGTACAATTTATAAAACTTAAGACTTGTCTATTCAAAACTAACATGCTTAGGATTCTAACACATGCTACACGCCCCTCACAATCAACTCTCCTCTCGGTTTAAAAACTGAACTAGCGTGTAATGTGCTAGTATGTATAACACTCAAAACCAAACATGCAATTCTGTAGTCATAGGCTTGTATGACAATCAAACCTCCACTGTATCATATAACACGACACATATCAAAAGGACTTTCGGTTTTGGGCTTAGGCTAAGGTTGGAAATTTTTTGCTTATATTTATATTTTTATGTGGCGAGCAAACAAACGACCAAACCGTGACAACATTATTTGCAAACATAACAAACTTTTGGGTTGGTTTCTACCCAAGAACATAAATGATATTCACAACACTTCTATTTTTTTTCCTTTTTCTTTTTCTATATTTTTTTTTTCTTTTCTTTGTTTTTTTTTTCATAATTTGTCATTCACGGTCGGTATCAAACAACTCACATTAGGTGGACAAACGAAAGGGTAAATAGGCTCAACAGGGCAACTAGGGGTAATGGTTCGGTAAACATGAAACAAACACAGCGGGTGTACAGGATATCCTAATGCCTTTATCATGTACGTGCACATATTAAACCACAGTCTCAACATGCATCAAATCATACAAGTTCTAACACAGAATAACATGCGGCCTGCTCTCAACAAATGAATTCAATATGTAAATCATTCTATCATTCTACAGGCTCAAAATTCTCACCAAGAAAGGTAAAAAGGCTGCCGACACGTAGCATATGCAATCTAAAGCATGTTACCCCTAAATAAACATCTCTTTTCAACTCTTTTATCCTAAAAACACATGCCGGACCTACTCTCATGAAACTTAAAGGAACGACCATGACAAGGGACTATGTTAGTTTACTACCGGCAAGGAACCCATTAGTGATTGAAACGTTCGGTTTTTTATCCGTTTAGCTTATTTAAGGCGATGAAATTTTTCAAAATTTTCAATTTTTTTTTCACTTTTCATCGTTCTCAATCACTTTTAACCTCTTTCAAACCTTTCCCTTCCCGGGTTTCCCATATCCCCACACTTGGGCGACATTGTCCCCAATGTATAGTGCTTTTAAAACAAAACCCGGGAATACCAACTAACAACCCCCTGAGTGGCTATCCCTAACACAAATAACGTAAACACATTCCCTAAACATAAATAGTTCAACACCACCAAAAAAAATGCAATAATAAAAGTGGAACAGACTCCCCTGGTTTAAAGCGTAGAATCCTCATTCGTCATGTTCCACCACGACCGTATAGCATTTCATTCGTGGTCGTGTCCAACAAGTACTCAGGTCAATCTCTACAATTAGTGTACAAATCATCCCCGTCCAAATGGAGATTGAGTATGGACAGTTTTGACTGAACTCTAATCCGTGCATCGTCCGCCACTGCACTAGAACGTATTGGGACTTCACCAAACATCCCCACACTTGGACCATTGCATCCGTAAAGATTAATAACCTGGTAACCTGCAACAATAATCACGCAAAACAAAAAAAAATAAAAAATACACTACTCTACATCCTCGGGTTGCCTCCCGAGAGCGCTAAGTTTATAGTCTTCAGCCAGACCGTATCTGGTTAAGCTCATGGTGGTTCATATAGTATCCCCTGTGTATGAAACACATGGTTATCATCCCACATCCATCCATCATCTCTTATGGCATCCCAATGATCCGGGTTATCTGGATCTGCATCATCGAAAGAATATAATAACTCGCCCGTACGTGTCTCTATGGGATTCTTCTTGGATTTGGTTGCTTCCTTTGGTGGCTTCTTTTTTCGCTTGGCTAATTGCTTTTTAATTCTCAATTTGAGCCACCAAGGTGACTTGGCCTCTTTATCCTTCACGATCTTGTCATCTTTAGACCTGTCAATCATAGCAACACTCTCTTTCGGGCCATCGTCACACACTCGAGAATAACTCGTGTTAGTAACAAAATCCCATGAACAAGTATTTATAAATGAATAATCAAAAGAATGTGAAAGGAAGTCAATAGAAAGCTTACGGCTCCCATATGTCATATCAACTGTACCTTTCCAGCAACAGATCTGAGCATCTGCAGTGGCCAAGAATGGTCTGCCAAGTATCACCCTCAGTTGTTCCTTCTCTGTATATGGATCTAAGACAACAAAATCTTCAGGATAATAAAAGTCGCCTACCTTTACAGTCAATCCCTTCAAAATCCCTCGGGGCCTTCCTCGTGAGTATTCAGCTAAAACCATAGGATCATTAACCTGTTGCAATGGGCCCAAATCATACCTGTCATAAATATACCCGAGAAGAACACTCATACTAACTCCAAAATTCAATGAAGCGTTATCTGTCTTGAGATCCCCAAGTTGAATTGGGATGAGCGGTTCCCCTGGATCTCTATCTGTCTCTGATCCAGCATCCTCAACCAAGCTAACTGTAGCTTTTCTTTCTGCAAAATTGTCAAACTGATTTGTTAGTTGTTTAATTCGCTGGTTAAGTGATTCATTAATATTTTGTTGTTCCTTGAGAGACTGGGTGAGTTCCTCTACATGCTTGAGGAGGGTTTTGAATAACTCTAAAATCTTATCTTCCTCAATTGCGTTTCGATTCTGCTCGTTACCGCCTTTATCGGATTGATTGTAATTTTGATATCCTCTGGAGCCATGATCCGGGTGGTAAGAACGTGGACAATCTTGAGCCCAGTGATTGTGACTCCTGCAACATGAGCATGGTTCAACATCATAATCCCATTCCATAGTTGCTGCACAAGTAACAAACTAAAAGTGTTAGTGCATTCATCTGTCGACTTCGTCTTATATCGAGTCTTAGTTGCTTGAATGTAATTTAGAGGTTTAGCTTGAAACTGTCATTGGGGGTTTAGCTTGAAACTGTCATGTCATCTTCAAGCTAAACCTAGAATAGTATAAATAGGGGAGTGGTCTTGTCATTTGTAACAGTTCTGAGATTCCATACCGAGGTGCTGCCGGTGTGAAGACTGATTGTAAACGCTATTATATCAATCAAATCAGTGTTTAAAGTGATACGCAAGCTGTTTCGTCATTCGTTTCTTATTTTCCGCATCTGAAACGGATATAATCTCTTCTGAACGACTCGTTCGGGTCACAAAACGATCCTACAAGTGGTATCAGAGCTCAGGAGGAAGAGATCTTGCCAAAACAGCCTGTTTTCATCACTTTTTCTGATTTCTACACCATTCTTTTTCAAAATAAAAAATTTTCACGGTTAAAATCGGATCAAATTCACACATATTGTGCGCAATTATGAATTAACAAATCCTGGAAAGTTTTAGAGCTAAATTCGATGTAAAACCTGTAAAAATGACCTGAAAACCTGGTTTAGCTTGAACTAACAGTTGGCTTTAGCTTGAAAATGTCAGGTTTAGCTTGAATTTTGCTGAGGCTTTAGCTTGAATCTGGCTTTAGCTTGAAAAAACCTTGTTGGTTTAGCTTCAAATCGGCTTTAGCTTGAAAAATCTTGTTGGTTTAGCTTCAAATCGGCTTTAGCTTGAAAAAACCTTGTTGGTTTAGCTTCAAATCAGCTTTAGCTTGAAAGTGTGGTTTGAGTGAAATTTGTCGGGACTGTTTGAAAGATGACAATGGTCTTTGATGAAAAGGAAAACAATGATCTTGAAAGGTTAAATAATTGGTATCGAGGATATTTGAGTAGTTATTATCATGGTTTGCCCAAAAAGGTTTGGAGTACCCGGTTTGAATGTTTTCTGTGTATGAAAGATGAAAAATTGGGTGATTTGGAGAAGCGTTTTGATCGTTTGATTGACTATTTGAAAGAAAATCAAATAGTAATATCAGAAGCTGAAATGGTATCAAAGTTTGCTAATGGATTACCAGCTGAATGGGATGATTTTTTGAAAAATCTGAGAGAAAATTCAAGTTTTTCAAAATTATCTTTGACTAAATTCATCAGTAAACTTAAAAATCACGATTATGAAATTTATCAAAAGAAGAGAGATGTGATGGATAAAATAAAAATGAATTTAGATGAGTTGAATTTAGACGTGATAAATGAAATAAACAAAAGAATCAATGTTTGTTGGGCAGCAAAAAGAAATTTGATATATGATATGAAAAGAGGTTGTTATATTGATGATAATGAAAATCCTCTTGATTTCGTTACAATCTTTGGTGCAGGTACTTATAAGATAGAGAAAGAGCAAGTCCTAAAGAATGAAGAATCTGTGAAGAATGAATTTTCAAATTCTGAATCAGTGTGCTCCAAATGTGACAACTTTAAGACTGACAATGACAAACTCTTGAAGGATGAGGAAAGTTTGAAATCGGAAGTCGAGAAGTTGAAAGATGAGAAGCAAGCTGATGTTAAACAGATTCTTATTTTGAAAGAAAATTGTGAGAGGTTGAAATCAGAAAATGACAAACTGTTAAGTGACTTGAACAGTTTGACATCAGAAAACAAAACTTTTGAAGAAAAAATTAAAAGTTTTGAAAATGAAAAATCGAAGATTGAAAAAGTTTTTCAAAGTCAAATAAAAATTTTAGAAGATGAGAGAGATATGTTTGGTAAAAACAATCTTGAAAAACAAATTGCAATCAATTCTCATCTTGAAAAGATTATTCGACTTGAAAAAGAGGCAGAATGTGCTCAAAAGAAAATCAATGAATGGGAAGAAAAGTTGAAGGTGTTTGTGAATACTTCAACTATTCCTTGCCCAAAACCTTTAAATTCTGTTCCAATAAGTGACAATGTCACAAACTTTGACAAAGTCAAAGTTGAAGATTGCGATAAAAAATATGATGATGAAAAAGAAAAAATTGACAAAAAGAATTTATTTTTGAAGTTAAAAAAAAAAATTCAAGAAACTGTTCCACAATCAACCGAAAAGGGAGAATGCTCTAAGCAAAAACCTTTGAAGAAGAAAGTGGAACAGAAACAAAAAATTAAAAATTTGAAAAATGATCAAAAAGAGAATAACAGCTCATCAGATCGATCATCCAATCGCAATCAAAAACCACAAAAAATAAAAAATGAAAACTCAAAAATTGTTGGTAATAAGTGGTGCAGGTCGGACCACAGTGCTCAAAAGTCAAATCCAGCAAACAAGAGGAGTAAGGATTATCACCAAGCCAAACAGTGCTATGATCTGAATGTTTGGACTGAAAATGATGATTGGTACGATAACAGAGTGTGTTACCGATGTGGTTATCAAGGACACATTGCTGTTAACTGCCAAAGTTGGAATTATGAGACGAGAAGATGCTTTAACTGCAATATCAGAGGTCACATTGCCAGAGATTGCCCAAGGAGATCAAATGAAAGATTGAGGGTTAATTCTCAGAAGATGGCAAAGAAATCAATCAATGTCAAGCCCAAAGAACATAAGGTTCAAGAACCTAAAGTTCAAGAAACGAAAGTGAAACTTTCTCAGGAGCAGAAAGACAGACTGAGGAAGAAGAGAAAGAAGGCTAGAGAGTATCTAGAGAAGATCTTGTCCTCGGGTTCATCTGTTGGTAAAAATAAGAGTTCTGATGAATCAACTTCCTCGATGGCAAAGTCAAGCAAGACGAATTCATCGGATACAAATCTGAGGACGAAAGAAGATAAGAAAAAGAAGAAAATGGTCGGCGATGAATCTGACGTATCAAAGTCAGACAAGCCACCTTCATGCGATGAATCTGACAGGTCAAAGTCAGACAAGCCATGTGCAGGCAATGATTCTGGTTTGTCAAAGCCAGAGGAGCCATTGGTTGAGGTAAAAGTTGAGAATTCGGGTCTAACAATGGATGATGCAAATTTTCCACCATTGTTGAACAAGAATTCAAAATCACCCAAGGACAGTCAGGCTTGGGTGAAACTGTTTAAATGAAAAACCTGACTTGCCGGAGATCCCAAGTTGGTAATCGTGGATCATGAATCGGCATCATTTTTATCATGTTTGTATAATATGTTTTTGAAAAGCAGGACTTGCCGGAATTCCCAGGTTTGTAAGCGAGGAGTAGGAATCGGCACCTTGAGAATTCAACCAAAAGATGGTAAATTGGTTGAAAAACATGTTTGAGTTGTATGTTTGTGTTTTTTTACTAGTGGTTCAGAATTTGAATCAGATTGATCTTACAAGTGGTAAATCAGGGACATTAAGTTGTATCTGATTTTCTACAAGTGATTGAGAAACAAAATGATGAGTTTATCCCCTAACCTACAAATGGTTAAAATCAATCAACAAAACTAATTTTCCGGAAAAACCATTTTGATTAAAACAAACTTAAGTGTTTTGGAATCAATGGGAAAATAGTTTGTTGTGAGGGGGAGTTCTGATTGTTTATGCCAAGTGGATGGCGAATTGAGGCAATTCGATATCAGTTGTCATGTTCTTGTACAGTTTGTTTTAAATTTTCTTTAGATGTATTTGTATTTTAGGGGGAGTATAGTTTCAGAAAATCCAAAAACATTTGAAAATTTGAAAAAGCCAAAAACATGATAAACTGAAAAATGAGTTTTTGTTGCATAAAAGAGGAAATGATAGTACATCAGTGGACGATCACAACATGCTAAAGAAATGGAAAGTTAAAAAGTGATAAACGGTCTCACTGATGATGTGCCAGTAGGTTTTTGCACATTTAGTAGATTGTGACGAGATATAAACCTAAATTTCAAACTTGCTTATATCGTGGGGAAACATCTCTCGGATATATGGGTAACCCCCGAAATCTCGTTTGAAAGGTTTCATATTCTGATATACTAGGTTTTTATACTCAATGATGTCTGGGGTATTATTCCGGGACTTCTGCTGAACGATGGTTCTGACCTAGTCCTTGGATAATACTTTCCGCATATGCTTGAAACATAGCATCACCCTCAGCATATATGATAAGACAATAAAATTGCTTAGCAATGCTGTTGTAAAAAAGATCCTCTAAAGGGGACACACCCAAAAGTTGAGTCATGATCTCTCTGCTGAACGGTAGTTCTGACCTGAGCTCTCATGATTCTTCATAATTTATTAACCCCTACAGATATCATTTGTGTCATAATTACCTGTAAGACTGAATATTGGGATCTGGATACGGGAGTATATTCTGAGGTGGGACACGCGATTGAGTTTAAGTGCTTAAAACATTAATTTCGTATCTCAGATCAGTTGAACTTTGTGTGAGAATTTAAGTGGACCAGTATACTGACAATCTATGTGAATCGTTTAAAACTTAAAATGTTTGAAGCTTAATGGTGTTGGTGATTTGTCTCATAAACTGATATGATCCTCTTGCACGAACTCACAAAAATATTGTTTGTAAATATTTCATTTCTGCATTTATTTTCTTTTAGAAAATCCAAAAAGATTTTTAGTGTGTTTTAGCATAAATTTTGAAAAATCCAAAAAGATTTTCGACAACTGATTTTGGAAAGCTGATTTTCAAAATTTCGAGTGCTAAACATGATGAACAAATGGTTTGGGTGAAAGTGTTTGAGGAATGTTGAAATGAAATGAGAAAAGTTTTGAAATAAAAATGTTATTCCTGCAAGTGGTAAATTAGATTTGAAAATCTTATCCACAAATTGTTATCAGAAAATTTATTTTTGGGTAGAGTTTTTTTCAGGTTGGCCAGGTTTCAATCCAGAGCAGGATGAAAACCAGGTTATGATCTTGTGAATTCCATACTACGATCCCAGCAGATTAAGAGAGGGAGTCTGAAGACATCATGATATTCAACATTTGAGAGAGAGGAGTGTGTTGAAGATAAAGATAGAGAATAAGGATTCTTGAAATGACAAATACTTCAGAGGAAGATCGAAGACTGATAAAGACTGAAGATGCAAAGTCTCGACACTTAAGACTCGTCAACATCTGAGGGGGAGTCTGGTAGTGCATTCATCTGTCGACTTCGTCTTATATCGAGTCTTAGTTGCTTGAATGTAATTTAGAGGTTTAGCTTGAATTGCATAGAGGTTTAGCTTGAAACTGTCATTGGGGGTTTAGCTTGAAACTGTCATGTCATCTTCAAGCTAAACCTAGAATAGTATAAATAGAGGAGTGGTCTTGTCATTTGTAACAGTTCTGAGATTCCATACCGAGGTGCTGCCGGTGTGAAGACTGATTGTAAACGCTATTATATCAATCAAATCAGTGTTTAAAGTGATACGCAAGCTGTTTCGTCATTCGTTTCTTATTTTCCGCATCTGAAACGGATATAATCTCTTCTGAACGACTCGTTCGGGTCACAAAACGATCCTACAAAAAGTAGTACTGAAAAAAAATCAAATAAACGATATAACACTAAGCGCACTAGCTCCCCGGCAGCGGCGCCATTTTGATAGACTGTCGTCGGGTCTATGCAAAAACCTAAAATTACCTATAGACAGGGTAAGTCAGGTATCGAATCCAGAGGAGCATGTGGTCAGTGTAATACCATTTAACTAATCTAAACTTACTTTATGAAATTTGCTAGTTTATCTATTTTTTGTAATTTTTATGAATAAGTATTGTGGAAATGAGAAAACAATGATAGGAACGTGACCACTCCGGGATTCAGATTCTGTAATTACTAATAACCTAGTTCTGATTTTATTGGATGCTATTGATTGAATAGTAAATCTATCACATCTACCAATTACCTATGCAGTTCAAAATCTTAATATTAATTGATCAGATAAATATTAAAACAAACATACATAGAAATCATTCAATCAACAAAAGCATAGTTGGATTCAAAACATAATTATAACTCTGACTGTCACTCAGGATTTGTCTGTCACACAAATAATATAATCATGTAAATAGTCGGCTGTCACCCGACTACAAATCCAAATCTCAATACAAAACAGAAACTAGAATTAAAAGTGTCTCACAAGAATCATTCACCCGAAGTGCCCACGAGAGATTTAGCCGCTCATGATACTCGTCCGATCAAAAGCTTGAGATAGTGAAGAAGACATGATGATGTTGATGAAGCGATTGAAAACTCCTACTGCCGTCAAAGATCCTGATATATCTCGATGATGATGTATGATAATAATAATAATAATAATAAAAATCAAAACCTCAAGTCCATCTCTCGGCCCAAATGTGATGATGATTTGTTGACAAGAGAGCCCACAAGTCTGCGAGCCCACACAAGTCCCATATATCGGCCCATACTCCAACAACATGTGCAGCCCCCCTTTGTCTGCGTCACAAGAAGTCAACACCCACCACCTCCAATCAATGTTCACATGAATTGCAATTGTGTTGATACCTCCCCAAAAGTCACGCAACATGTGATGATGATGATGATTGAAATTAATGTTCCCTTGTCTACGTGTGTAATTGTAGATGATCTATGATAATGGATGATGTCCTTTTATGTGCCGCCAAAACACCCATCCCCCAACCGTGATGTTGTGTATGTATATTTAGTATTTTATGATTTATGATGAGAATTCTGTCCCATTCCACATGAACACATGTCGCTGCCATACATATTTCTATCCAAAAAAATGGATAATGATCATGTTGTTGAATGCATTAAATCTGCCTTCCATGTATATGCGTATGTCAGCTCACAGGTTTTCAAAAGACTTCCCATTATCCTCCAATAATCATCATGTGTGGCTCCTTTTTACATTCAGCCGTAATCCGAACAACTTCCGTTTAACATGATATCTCCTTAATAATCATCCGTGATTGTTCCGCTCCATCACTAACCACTCTAACTTCACTGAATTACGCGTTTTACCTGAAAAATCACAAACACACGTAGTTAACACATTCAAGGTGCATTATCACTTAAACGACAATAATTCACACAAAATACGCACGTTAACACTCAGGTTTCACACCCTCCATCACGACCATCAATACCTCACCATGGGTTGAGCTCATCCTATCAGCCGTCCCAACCATTCTCACTTTCACCACCACATGTCATGTCTATGTCGACCCGTACCCTCCCTCTCACTACTTTGGGTATACACGAGATGAATTTCTCCTTTCCCTCTAGCTCCAAGTTGAGACCTTTGCAAAACGGTCTATGACCTCGAGAAGAAGGCGAATGCTAAACCCCCCCCCCAAGATTATACACCACCAATTACACCACCAGCATCACTACCATCATCATCTGTCCACATGCCAGCCGATGGCCTAGTTGCTTGAGTTCTGCTACTTGAGCAGCAAGTGAGTTTCTTACCCCGGCGAGTCGATAAGCTCGAGTTGTGTCTTCAAGTTGTCTTGCACTTACAAGCACGGATAGTTCTGATGCAAGACACAAGATCACCATATGTGAAGGAAGATTTTTCCATTTTATGCATTGAACTTGTATGATCGAGTGATGTAGCCCGAGTACATTATTCTTTCCTTTACAAATGATCATGTAACAAGTTGTCTTAATATATAAAAATGTGGGGTTATCTTTACGACACATTATCATTTATCTGTTTATAAATGCCTTTTTGCTTGTGTGAATTGATTTATGTGTATGGTGGATTGATTGGTTATATGGATCTATTTCTTTTATTATATATTTAATGAAAGAATGGTGGTTATTTAATAAACGCCTAATCACTGTTGTGTTTTGATTTGGCTACCATGATCTAACCAGAAGGATGATTCCCACCTGAGGAATGGAACAACCTCCACCTCTGTCACTACCTAGAACTGCAGAAGAGTTGAACTCGTTGCTGAAAGAGAAAATATCGGAAGCTATCGCCTAATATCAGGCGAATCGTGCCGAGATTAGTGGTGGCACGGGTGTATCCAGCGGACACGACTTGTCGGATCATATGAAGGAAATCTTTAGGTAACCTTAGCCATCAGTCTCACCAAAGATGCGGAAGGGAAAGAGAGGCTGTCTCTGGAAATACTGGAGAAAATAGAACCATAAGTCGAGCCTTCCAACGTTAGGAAGAGGAAGTACTTGAACCCTAAGAAAGAAGCTCGTGTCAACTACTAGAAACAAGGCAAACTTCCTAAGTGTTGCGAGTGCAAGTGCGGGTTTAAGCGGAACCAGAGCAAACTGTCCAAGAAAGGCGACTGCAAGTGTAGAGTTAATCGCTACCGGGGCAAACTACCTAAGTGTGACAAGTGCAAGTACCACCACGAAATGCTTGCCGAGTACCCTGGTGTGACATGTGTGGAAAGTTGGGTCATCAAACCGAGGATTGTTGGGGAACTGGTAGTAGAAATGGGAGCGAGAATGGACGCAGCCAGATATGTTACGAGTGTGGTACTGAAGGTCATTACAAAGAAAGACTACCCATAGAAAGACGACGCTCAAGGAAAATTTGTTGACATGGAAGCAAGGAACGCCTGCCACGACCCTGATGTGGTCATCGGTACGTTTCTTGTTAACAATTACCTTGCATCCATACTGTTTAATATTGGTGCCAATTTTAACTTCATGTCTATGGAATGTAATATACTCGGCATTGAGTCTAGTAGGCTAGATGTTCCTTACTCGATAGGATTAGCCAATGGTAAACTTGTCCAATCGGGAGTATTCGTCAAAGGGTGTTTATTAGAGCCTTATGAGGGAAATTTAGCATTGATCTCTTACCTGTCCAGTTGGGTAGCCTTGATATAGTAGTTGGCATGGAGTGGCTATCCGAGAAATCGAGCCGGAGTTGTAGTCACGAGAAGATCATTCGCATCCCGTTTGCGAATGAGGAAACACTCATAGTGCACGAGGAGAAACATGGCGCGCCCCTACGAATCACCAATTGTATTTTAACTCAATAGTGTTTGCGAAAAAGGACGTGTTGCCTTTTTGGCTCATGATGTTGACAAGAAGATTGAGGAGCCGAAACTTGATGATATTCCAGTGGTCGAGGCATCCCCCGAAGTCTTCCCTAAGACTTTTCGGGATTGCCACCACAACGACAAGTCAAATTTCGCATTGACTTGGTGTCGGGAGCCACATCTGCAATCAAGGCACCTTATCGACTTACACCATCCGAGAAGCAAGAATCATGCACGCAACTTCAAGAGTTGTTGGATAAAGAATCTATTAAACCAAGCTACTCGCTTGGGGAGCTCCAGTGTTGTTCGTAAAGAAGAGGGATGGAACTTTCAGGATGTGAATCGATTATCGAGAGTGAATAAACTCACTATTAAGAATCGGTACCCACTACCGAGGATTGATGGTTTATTCGACCAAAGGTCTAGGTACCACCAATAGCGAATTCAAGAAGAGAGCATACGAAGACGGCATAATAAGAGACTCAACGCATGCACCATTCGGATTGGCAAACGCACCAGCGGTATTTATGGATTTAAGGATTCGCATGTGCAATATACTCGCGAACGAATGAAGAGCGTGAGCAACATTTGAGAACCGTTTTGGAACTACTAAGGAAGGAGAAACTTTACGCGAAGTTCTCCTGGGTGCGAACTTTGGATTCACGAGGTACAATACCTTGGACATGTTGAGAACAAGAAAGGCATACGTGTGGATCCATAGAAGATTAAAACAATCAAGAATTAGGAAGCGCCCAAAACTCCAACCGAAGTACGACAATTTCTGGGATTCACGGGCTATTATCGAAGATTTATCGAGAATATCTCTAGATCCCTCAACCGCTAACTCCCGTCACAAAGAAAGACAAGAAGTTTGATTGAGGAGAATATCAAGAAGAAGCATCTCAGCTTCTCAAGGATAAATTATGTGATGCATTGATCCTATCACTGCCTAAAGGTACCGATGATCTTGTGGTATACTGCGACGCTTTGCATCAAGGTTTGGGTTGCGTGCTCATGCAACGATAAAAGGTCATCACGTACGCATCGCGTCAATTGAAGGTTCATGAGAAGAACTATACCACTCATGACCTAGAGTTAGGCGCAGTGGTATTTGCATTAGAGATTTGGCGGCAACATATTTACGAATCATAAAAGTCTTCAACATATATTTAATCAGAAGGAATTAAATATGCATTAACAACGATGGGTTGAGCTGCTGAACGATTATGATTGTGAGATTAAGTACCATCCAGGAAAGGCGAACGTCGTAGCAGACGCCTTGAGCCGGAAGGAACGAGTTGAGACACTAAAAGCTCGAACTTTAGAGATGGCGATTCGAACGAACCTTACCACGCAGAATCGGGACGCACAATAAGAAACACTCAAGGAAGAACATATCAAGGCTAAACTTCTCTGGAGTACGGAGAAACAGATAGTGCCAGAGGAAAATGGAACCTTGTACATCATGAGACGCATTTGGATTCCACATTTTGGCAATATTCGAGAGGTTACTATTGATGAGGCACATAAGTCAAGGTATTCGATCCACCCAGGATCGGATAAGATGTACCAAGACTTGAAGGAATACTATTACTTGCCTAATCTTAAAAACGACATCGTTGTTTATGTTGGAAAGTGCCTAACTTGTACGAAAGTTAAGGTCAAATACCAGAAACCCTTGAGCTTACTGCAACAACCCGAAACTTCTGTATGGAAGTAGGAGCAAACATCTGTGGACTTCGTACCCAAAATTACCCAGGACCTCCACAGGTCAAGACATGATATGGGTAATAGTCGACAGGCCAACCGAGTCCGCGCACTTCCTACCATGTCACACCCTGATATTTCCACGTATTACCGGTGGGCCCGGTGGGGAATATCGTGACGTAGTTGATATGATGATAGTCAAATAATCACAGTTTAATGCACAGCGGAAGTCTTGGAAGAAAATAATAATACAAACCGAAATGCAAAGCATAATAAATTATTAAATAAACGGTTGTGAGTGGATCCACATGCGGATCTTAAAACATGAAGTAAATATTGTTCGACAGACTTTAAGTATTAAGAGCTTGCAAGACTCTTTAACTAATACTCAGGAGCTTCCAGCCCATTTCGCGTAGTACCTGCAACTTAATCTTTTTGAAAAATACGTCAGTTTACACTGGTAAATACAATTAACTGACTCTTTTGAAAAGTGTTTATAAAATTGATTTGAATGCACAAGTCACAATATTCTTTTATAACTTGGGACAATTATTTAAAATAATCTTGTATATAGATTTACATGTTTGTCGTACGTTCAGGGCCCGGTTAGAAGAGCCGAGATAAAATTAATAGACACACCACCAGTATAAGCCCACAAGAAGTTTCTTCACGTGTGAGATACCGTTTTACATACGCAACTATCAGGTGTATGCCTACACCCCGTGCTTAAGTCGTGACCATTTCAAATGAATGAGCCGAGGATATCCAGGACACGGTCATATTAACCCCCAAATGCTTTGTATCAAACAAGACAGATTAAAACGGGTTATCTCAATGATTTAACCACTAATCGATTAAATATTCAATACCCGACCAAGCGGTAATAATATACCGTATCCCAAGCCCGTATAAGGGAAAATAAATTAAAAGTATTTACCTGAGCTAAAAATGTAAATTATGCTCATCCGTATATTCTAATCAGCAAGTGCAGATAGCTTTTATTGGGCTCCTAATCTGGAACGAAGGTTTTAATAACTTATTAGATTCCTAACGGGTCTTATTTAAGTTGTAACTTAGACCGGTTATTTTTAAAGAAAGTTTACGGTACAAAACGCAAGATTAAGCGGTGACCGGATTGGAATGCAATTTAGACCTGATAAGTATGGAGACTTGTATAAAATGGGTAAACTAAATACATTCTGGATTTTGAAGTAAAAATGATAAGGTTTGACCCGTTTCGGCTAATTTATGCAAACTAGTTACATAAACCGTACCGAACGCGTATATGCTTAACGGGTAACCGGATGAGTCATGTACAAGTTCCACAAGTTAACATGCTTTAAATATGATATGATATTAGAAGTATATCTATAATTATGCCCAAAACGAATTTAAAACCAATTTAAGCTCCGTAAGGGTATTTTGGTCATTTTAAAGTTTATAAAAGAGGTTTAATAGCAAACTGAGGTTCTGGTCTAAAATATTCAGTAAAAATATTTATTTTATCCAGTTACATCAGTAAGATATCATACATATGTGAGGTTTATTATTTATGGTCAAACTATGCACCGTGGGGGCATTTTAGTCATTTCACATATGCTTTTAGGGTCAAATTTGGAAGTCTGAGTTCAAGACTTGTACTTAATGTTAAAGTATTAAAATTTATTTTTAAAATCAGTAGGTAACAAATCTTAGGCGTTAAATATGGTTTTAAACCATACTATGCGCCTAATTAGCGTAAAAGTCGGTATTTGACGATATTTGAGATGTTTATAAAATTCTGAAGTTTTGATCTGTCCTTAATGTTAAAAATATTTTATTTAACATATGACATCAGTAGGAAAAGGTTTGGTATTCAAATCACTTGTTAAACTCATTTTATTAATGAAAAGGGTATTATCGTCAATTACCGAATTCATGCTAGAACTCTACGTTATGGTCAGTATAAAATTTGACAAAATTTTCAAAAATCCCTAAATATTATATCATATCAGTGGGTAGCAAGTTTGGTGCCAAAAATTGGGTTTAAATATGATTTACGCCAAAAATGCAATTTAATTAACAAAAAGTTTTGTTTTACGATATCTTGCATAACTTTTATTTGAGACCGGAAACTGATGTCAAATTTTTATGACATACTTATATATCAGTAATAAAGCTTTTTGTCCTCTCACATTTTCAAAAATCTCATTTTTATAATATAAGGGCATAATAGTCACATTTAAGCATTTAACGGAAACATGCAATGAACTAAGATATCTAAGGGACCATGTAGTATGACCTCAGAGGGTTATACTAACATATAATATGGTCCTAAAGGAATCCTAAGGCATAACTAAACTAAGCTAAATCGGGTCAGAACTGAAAGTCAAAGCAAAAGTCTACTTTTGCGACTTTCGGTTGCGAACGGAGCCAAATACTCAGAATTGTCGGGTTGAACATGCCTAGACATGTTCAATTAATATTTACCAAGTTATTAAAGTGACAAAACTGATTTTATAGCTTCTACATTATCAGTTATGAATTTTATTTTAAAACTGACCCGTTTGACTATTATTTTAATTACTTTGACCCGACAATTAACAAAGTAAACGTGATAATTAGGAGGTCCCTTTTTTGAGGGTTTAACACCTACCTAATTAAGATCACGTAGCCATGTTCGTTGCGAACAATGGCTTGACCGTTTATGGTCTAGCTAAAAGTCAAAGCGTTTATCGTAAACGCTTGACTTTTCGGCTTTTTAAGCCAAATAAAATATACTTGTCACAAAAGGACACTTACATATGGTCCTTAGGACTGAAAGGAGGTTCCCAAAAGTTCAGGATCCTCTTAGATTGAGAGTTATAACAGACTTGAATTGAAAGTGTGAGTTGCTCAAATGAAAATTCTTGGCCTATTTATAGATTTTAAGGATCCCCATGATCTTGCCATGTGTATGAGGGAGTTATGAGATCTTTAAAGGTGTAAAACCAGCTTTATAATTCAGTTAACATGCCCAAGGTATTGCTCAAATGGTTTTATGTGTGTGGGAAAACAAGAAATCAGCAAAACAGCAACCATATTAAAACAGTTGTTGCTGTTACAGTTCTGGTGGCCTGTGAAGTGGCAGGCCCAAAGGGCTCGCAGCCCGCGAGGTTAGCCCTGTCCAGCTCACGAGTTTGGCAGATATGCAGGTTTGGTCCCTGAATTCTTTTAAGTGTTTTAACTATGAATAATGATCGAGTAATAGGCGAACCGACACTTCAAAGCAGTTTGTTGCTGCTGATATGCAGCCTGGCAGCCCATGAAGGCAGGCTCAGTCAGTTACCAGTTTTATCTTTGGTTAAAAACAGCCCCTCATATCTTTTAAGCTTCTATAATATTGATATTGACACTTTTGGCACAAAATTTCTAATTCCTCATAAAATGCTAATACAAGGTTCAAAACCTCTAACGGTCAGCCCTAGGCATCCCGGGAGCTTGACCGAGCATTGCGAAGGTCTCGTTTTGTTTAAAAACATCCTCAAAGGCGTAGTTTCGCTTATTGTCGCTTTTAGTCCTTTAATCGTACAAAGTAGCACGTAATATCGTTTAACAATATCAAAGCCTTTCGTGGCCCATATTGAGTATTCCCTAGCATATGCTTAAATGTTACGATGCTCTCGTTCGCTTAATTGGTCACCAACAGGTGCAGTTTTAAAAAGTTGACGCTTATGGTCCTTCTAACGCGCAAACTTGCGCGTATCACTGTTTAATACCATCAAAGCCTCGTGCAATCCATATTAAGCATTCTCAAGAGTATGATTGCACTTCAATATACTTCAGATTCATTAAAAGGTCATTCAGAGGTATAATTAAACATATTGACGCTTTTAACCCCTTTAATTTACAAAGTTGCGCGTAACGTCACTTATAGGCACAAAAGCCTTGGATGGCCAATATTGGGTATTTGCGAGAGTATAATCACACATCATGAAGCTCTTGTTTTGTTAAAAGGTCACTCAGAGGTAAGAATTAACATGTTGACACTTTTAACCCTTCGTCGCGCAAACTTTCAAATAATTATGAAAACGGCTCCTCTCGACCAACAAGTGGCTCATTTGTGAATATGACTATCGTGTAACGTCATTCAGAGGCTTAGTTTAAGCATGTTAACACCTTTAGTCCTTCTATATCCAAGGTTTTTGATTTTTCACAAAAATTAGTCCTTCATAGTTAAAGTTTGACTTCATTAGGGTTTAGTACACGTGTCAACACATCATTGGTCGCGATTTTACGAGGTGTTACATACCAACACGGGAGAAGGATTGCACATAGAAGTTGTTGAACTGTACTCTAAGGAAATAGGCACTCCTTACCGATTATTTTAGAAATTCCAGACCAAGACGGTCATTCTGTATCAAGGATTTGGCAATCCTTTCAATTGGCCTTTGGATCTCACCTAAATCTAAGCACGGCCTTTCATCCACAAATAGACGACCAGAGCAAACGAACCATTCAAACCCTTGAAGACATGCTTCGTGCATGTGTAATGGACTTAGGTGGCGATTGGGATACTCACCTACCCATGGTCGAGTTTTCTTATGACAACAGCTAACACGTGAGCATAGAAGCCGCACTGTTCGAAGCTCCTTATGGTCTCAAGTGCCTTTCTCCGCTATGTTGGGCGAAAGCTGGAGACAAACAATTGATCGGTCCCGAACTAGTCCAGGAAACGACCAATAAAATCTTTTAGTTCCAAGACCGTATCAAGGCGGCTCGTGATCGGCAAAAGAGCTACGCCGACCGAAGACGAAAGTAATTAGCTTTCGAGGTAGGAGACAAAGTCTTTGTAGATGCATAATGTCTGTAGCTTTCATCTGTACTTAGTCTATATTTTATCCCAGTTGTCAACATTGTATAGTCTTGTTTATATTATTAAATCAGGGATGAAACGGGGTGAAACGTATTTTGTAAAGTCCATCCAGACGGATGGAGTCCATCCGATCGGATGGGCATGGCTCATCCGGATGGAAGACCATCCGATCGGATGGCCATCCGGGTGGCTGATATATTTGTCCTTGATCCAGCTCACTTATAAATAGGAGACCATGGGTCTCATTTGAAACATTGAAACCTGAACTCTGAGGCGAAGCTCTTGCAATTTCTCATCGGACCTTTGTACTTTTGCACATCTTTAATGGGAATGGAAGCTGTTAAGGGTATCATTGTTGTATTTCTCTCTCCTACACTACAATTGGATTTCGCACAAGCGCAGTGATTGCAGATCTGACCTGAGAGTTCAATCTAAACCGAACCTAACCGGTCCTCACAAGTGGTATCAGAGCTTGGAGGTCGGACTTGGAGAGGATCTACATCGATTTAACAAAGATTTGATCGATTTCAAAGTGTTTCAGCCGATTCTACCTGAGATTTCATCATATTCTTCATTATTTCTCTAATTTCATCTCATTTCTTCTTATTTCAGACTTTACACATCTCAAACACCTTAAAATTCAAAACTGACTAAGATTTCACGGATAAAATGGCCTAAAATTGACATATACTGTGCGAAATCTATCAATTAAGAATCCTACAAAGTTTCACAGCAAAATTCGAACAAAATCGCTTCAAAATCGATCAAAAACCATGAATTTTGAGATGAACTATGCTGATGTCACCCATCCGATCGGATAGACATCCGACCGGATAGTGTTTGTTACTGAGTTCTTGTTCTTACTTGCTGATGTCATTGCTCATCCAAGCAGATATCCATCAGACCGGATAGAGTTTTTGTTGTTTAAAGTTTGAATTTGTTGAATCATCGAGTGACCATCTTATCGGATAGCCATCCGACCGGATAGCCATTCGTCACTTGACTCATTTGATACATGTTCATTTAATCACTTCATCCGGATAACCATTCGGACGACTGATCATTCGGATAGTTGTGTTTGTTTTCATTCAATCAAGTTTGACCGTGTTTGATATTTTTCAGGAATTCATAATCATGAGTGACGAATTTCTCAATCCATTCGGAGACATATTTGCTTACAACATCACTGGAGAAACATCTTCCAACGCAAACCCAAAGACGGCTACAAAAGCGATATCAGATTCACTTAGCGTGGACAACGCCTATGGAACGTATAACAAGCCACCTAAGCTCATGGCTATCGAGGACTACAACCGCTGGGCAAAACGTTTTGATGGTTGGTTAAGGGCCTTCGCTTATGATAGTTGGAAGCGTCTTAAAAATGGTTACTATCCTACAAGAAGAGATTTTGAGAATTTAGAAAATGACGAACAAGAAGAGTTTGTGTCTGAACAAAAAGCTATTGCATTATTACACCAGTCTGTAAGAGATGATATTATCTCTTTGATCGATTACAAGAATTCAAAACATTTGTGGGAAAAGATAGAGAAAAAGTGTACAGGTGGAGAAGAGATCGTTAAAAACAAAAGGTCACTGTTGAAAAAAGAGTTTGATTTGTTTGTGTGCATGAAAAATGAAACGGTCCGTCAAATGATAGAAAGGTTTTGCCATTTGAAAGTAGAACTAGACAGATTCGGCATTAAGAAGGACCAAGAAGAGATAGTTGAAAAACTGTTTGAAGCACTACCGAGCGAACAAGATTGGCAGTACTTTGGATTGGTACTAAAGAACACAAAGCCGATGAAACATATTACACTGAACTGGTTAATTGAGAAGCTGGAAGGGCATGAGTTGGAAATCAAAAAGCTGAATAAAGTGAATAACATTCAGTATCAACAGAATTTAGATCTGTACTACAGAGGTAGCATGATTCCAAAAGCTTCGTCACCAAAGACTGGTTTCAGTGCTGAAAGTTCAAACACTGTTACAAAATAAAATTCAAGTAGTAGGCCTTCATCGAGTGGTTATGGGTATCATGGTACTGGTTCAAGTACACCAGCTTCGTCTGCTCCAAACACACAACAACCACAAAATAACCCAATTGCTAATATCTTTCAGTGCAATATTGCTGTCAATCTCAACAACGCCCAGAACTTTAATGAAGAAACCGCCAAACAACAAATGGTGTTTCTTGCATCGATATTGGAATTTTATGAGAGTCTCGTAGCGGGGAAGATTGGTAATACGAATCTTACAAAAGAAGATTACGATCAAATAGACCCGAAGGAAATGGAGCTCATAGATATCCATTGGTGCATGGCAAGTGTTATTCGTAGGGCACAGCGATTCATGGAGATAACAGGACGACAGTCGATTGGGGGGCCTTCAACGAAGTTGGGTTTCGACAAGTCAAAGGTGACTTGTTTCAAGTGTAAGCAAAAAGGTCACTTCAAGAGGGAGTGTCGAAATTCAGCTGCTGACGAAACTGCGAACCCATTTCATGACGACTATTACCGAAAAGCAGTGTATCATAGAAACCGTGAAGAAGTGCCTAAGATGAAGCAAATCGAAGATAATCCAAAAGAGAAATCGAGGGCTCTTGCGGTCATTCAAGATGATGAAGGGTTCAACTGGAACGATTTCCTTCCAGAAGAAGATGCTGTTGGTTACGCGTTCATGGCAGAAGTTGAGACAAAATCGACATATAATAGAGAAAGAAGTCTGGCACAACTAAAAATGAAGAAAATTTATAATGCCTACAAAGAAGCTAAAAAGGCAAAAAGGTAGGATCCAGACAGAGAATGCTATTTAGATCCGAATGGAAATATCTACATTGATCCAAATTCAATCGATTTGGAAGCTCTTATAAAGACAATTCTGTCAGCAGAGGAGCAAATGAAAATAGATGCAGAGAATAGGGCTAAAAAGGAGAAAATGAGACAAGAAAGATATAAGGCATATCTACAGTCGAAGAAGTCTGAGAAGGTGGATGAAGGAATTATCGATGTTAAAGCAGAGATGACAGCCGAGAACTTAACAAAGATGGCTGACCATGTCACACCCCGATCGCGTTAAAACAACAAAACCGCGGCGGAAACGTCGGGGAGTGGAGTAACATAATCATTGTTTCACAACACATGGATTGAAGTTTCGTTTTATTGATTAAGTTTGTTACATTGTCTTGATATTAAAATTTAAATCACAAACATATTGTCTATCATTGTTATTAAGTCACTAAGGCCTCGTCCGATCCTATATGAGCATGCATCCTAGTCATCATCAACATCATCAAACACCACCTGAAACATATGTGAAAATAAAGTCAGCAAAGAAATGCTGGCGAGCACATAGGTTTTGTGAGTGTGTGAAATTCATGGCCTGTATACTTGTTGCAATACCTCGTACGACTACAAGAGTCGATAATTGAAAACCTTATTTTGAAAAGTGTTTTGTATTGCAATATGATTAACCAACTTAAAACAAGTTGGTTATAGTTTATAATACCTCGTTTCCATTAATCTTGACCCAAAAACATTTGCTTTTATAAACCAAATTGTAAATCGTTCTTGTAATAAAACTCGTATGGCTTATATCATTAGTAAACATCGTTGCGTGTCATTATTTGAAATCAATCATTCAAGTGAACTAAATAACACCATGGAATGTAATATGATAAAAGCACTTATATATAAGAAGTATCAGCGGCGTATCTACCATGCTTTTATCACATTACACCCGTCCCGTTATCTAATCACATACCAAAACCAATCGTTCAATTCGTTAGTGTTATCAATCGTTCGTGTTATCAAAGTCCCAATTGTTTAAATCATTCAATTCGTTCATGTTATAAACCATCGTTCATTCGTTAATCGTTCCAATCGTTCAAATCGTTCCAATCATTCATGTTTTAATTATGAAAACTAACTTTTGGTCGTTCTCGTTGAATACATTCAGACATGTGTTCTGACTCGTTCCAATCATTCAAATCGTATTAACAAACCACCAAAGGGTTTGTTAACATTCATCAGGTTCTGTCGTTACCCACATTACCCCCATACATAACCATGGCGATAGTCTGATAACGGGATTTGTCAGATCCTATGGTACCATAACATACTACTGGTCGGCTAGGCCAAAGCTAATGAATGTCATTCGTGTTATGTATTAACGCGCCAACAAGTTCGTCCACATTATTGAAATCGTTGTGTTTAATATAAACCATAGTATTTGTTTTGAAAGCTCAAAATCGTTTAGCACATATAAATCACCCCAAAACAATTGAAAGCAGTAAAATAGGGGAACTATGTACTCACTTGAGATTTGAAAGTATCCTCGATTAAGTGAACTAACAAGCTCGGGCAATCAAGGAATCAAGTGGCACCTAGTATCGGATCACTATGTTAACAAATCGGCACCTAAATCGGGAGATCGGGTAGAATGAAAGACCTTTATTTTTAATAATGGAAAAGACGTTGCATTCTTACTTCTATATGTTGACGACATCGTCCTTATCACCTCCTCTGATCTTCTCCGACAACGTCAGATGACTCACCAAGCTAGTGAGTTCACAATGAAAGACCTTGGCCCACTTAGTTTTTTCCTTGGCATCTCAGTTTCCAGAAACCGGGACACAATGTTTCTGACACAACATGCTTATGCACTTGAGATTATCAAAATGGCCAATATGACTCAGTGTAATCCTGTGTCTACTCCTGTTGACAGTAATGCTAAACTCAGTGCCTCTTCAGGTGACGATTTTGCCGACCCAACTCTATACCGCAGTTTAGCGGGTGCATTACAGTACCTCACATTCACCCGTCCAGACGTCAGCTATGCGGTCCAACAAGTATGTATGCATGCATATGCACACACCTAAAACGGGTCATTGGTTTGCTCTGAAACAGATCATTCGGTATATTAAGGGCACGACCTCGTTTGGCTTAACACTCGGCTCCGCCGGCTCCCAATCGCTCTTCCTACACGGACGCAGACTGGGTCGGTTGCCCTGACACTCGTCGGTCGACTAGTGGCTATTGTGTTTATTATGGCGATAACCTTATTTCATGGTCCTCGAAACGGCAACCAACTATTTCACGATCGAGTGCTGAAGCCGAATACAGGGCAGTTGCCAACGTAGTGTCGGAAATATGTTGGCTACGTAACCTACTCCTGGAACTTCGTCGTCCACCGGTAGTCGCGACACTCGTCTATTGCGACAACATCAGTGCCATTTATCTGTTGGGAAATCCAGTGCAGCATCAACACACGAAGCATATCGAGCTTGACATACACTTCGTTTGCGAACAGGTTCAATGCGGACAAGTTCGCGTTTTGCATGTACCCTCACGATATCAGATAGCTGACATTTTTACCAAAGGCCTACCGAGGATTCTCTTTGAAGATTTCAGATCCAGTCTCAGCATCCGGTCCCCTCCCACTTCGACTGCGGGGGTGTAATAGCATTAGATAATATTTGTAAATATAGAAATTATAGCAATCCCTTGTATTATGGAAATCAGTTGTATCTCTCCCAAAATAGAGGAGATCTGAAACATTTATATTGGAATGAGAATTGAGGAAAGGACATCGATCCTTTTGCATACTACGGCCTCTTTCAAATTCAAACAAGCCAAACGAGCGAACCACGAATTGAACCTACCTTGGCTTAGGCTCGGCTCGTGTGCAAATCGAGCCGAGCTAACTCGTTTAAAACCGAGCTGACTTCGAGCTAAGTTTTTTCAAACTTTTTTCGAGAGAACTTCGAGCAAGCCTCGAGCCACGGGATTTTTGAACGTCCATACATTTTACTAATAAATCTTAAAATATTATATAACTTAAAATAAAATTAATAGAACTTTATTATAAAAATTGAAACCCAAAATCAGAAAACATAACAACCACCACCCAGCAGCATATTGCTCTCTTCAAAAGGGATTTGAAAGGGTGAAAAGATACACCTCATAAGTCATAAGACACGTGCATGGATATAGAAAGCTCACAAACAAAAGAACACAAAGTACAATTAATAAATGCACAAAAAACTATTAAAGCCTATCATACAACAACCTTAAGCCCCAATTTGTTGCAAATTATATAATATAATATAGAATAACTCAAACCCTGTTATTGATACAATAAATTAATAACTGATAAATTTATTTTATATAAGTTTAATACGTTTATATATTCATAGATAGGGTGGAGATATGATAGGAAGTTTATTTGGCTAGGAAGTGATCTTGACCATCCATTTAGTTAATCAAGGGCTAAAATTAAATCAGAGAAATTAAAGGGAATAAAAGAGGCGTGTGAGTTTGTTTAGGGGTATTCTAGTCAATGCAAGGCAATAGTTTCTCTCTCCTCCAATTCCCCCCATTTTTTAAACGTTAATAACTCTTTTATACGACATTATTTTTTTATAAAAATTGCACCAAAAAAACGAGGGTTTTTTTATCTTTAAAACGAGCGTTTTTTTATCTTTAAAACAAGTATACTATTGCTATATTTTTTTTTAAAAAACCCAGTTGCGTAAAACGCAATAGAAAAACCCCCAGTTACGTAAAACGCATTGAAAAAAAACCTAAAAATGACATTTTTCTAAAACGCAATGCACAAAAAACACAAAGAAATATCTTATTTGTAAAACGCAATGGCCAGAAAACACAAAGAAATGTCTTATTTTTAAAACGCAATAGCCTAAAAACTCAAAAGAAAATGTACTTTCTAAAACGCAATGGACTAAAAACACATAAAAATGTGTTTTACCTAAAACGCAATGCACCAAAAACACAAACAAATGTCTTATTTCTAAAACGCAATGGCCAGAAAACACTTAAAATGTCTGTTTTCTAAAACGCAATGGACTGAAAACACATAAAAAAGTGTTTTACCTAAAACGCAATGCACAAAAAACACAAAGAAATGTCTTATTTGTAAAACGCAATGGCCAGAAAACACTTAAAAATGACTCATTCTTAAGCGCAATTGCCTAAAAAACAAAAGAAAGTGTTCGCTGTAAAACGCAATGGAGTGAAAACACCTAAAAAAGTGTTTTACCTAAAACGCAATGCACCAAAAACACTTCAAGAATGTGTTTTTCTAAAACGCAATGGCCAGAAAACACATAAAAATGTTTTAGTTCTAAAACGCAATTGCCTAAAAACACCAAAGAAAGTGTTCTCTCTAAAACGCATTGAACCATGACAATAGTTTTGTCTGTGCTGTGAATTGTCTGTGCTATGAACTGTCTGAACCAATGCAGTTTACGAATGCAGTTTCCAGAGGCAATTTACAGAAAATTAATTTTTCTGATGCATTTTTATTACAGAAATTTAATCGAAAAAAAAAACGTTATGTCTAAATCAAAAACTCAGATCGTAAAAATGAAATTAAAGAATTTCTTACATGGATCGAAGTGATTTCTTCAACAATTGACGAATTTTGAATGATTGAAACACTTATCAGCGCTCGAATCGAACGGATCGAGTGATTATCTTCAAAATCACCGGAAAAAACCAGATTTTGTATGAAATTAAACTGGGTTTTCTTCAAAAAAAAAAAAAGCTGAAGAACACGTTGATCGGGTATTTGAATCATTGATTGGTGACGAAAACCGCACTATAATGTAGTGATTATTGAGATAGAAAGTGAAGAAATGGTTGAAGATGATGGGTTTTGAAAATAGTGAGTTTTGAAGTTACTGGGTTTTGAAAAGGAAGAAGAAATGATAAGATTGACTAAAATACACTTCCTCTTTATTTTAAATTTTGTCACATGTCCTAATCTTATTGCTTCCTATCCTTCCTAGCCAAAATAAACTTTCTATTTGATCATTTCCCTTCATAGATATATAAAAAAAAGTTTATGAAGTTTTTCTTTTTAAGAATTTTATAAATCCTTAAAATCTTCCACTTCTCTATCCGTACTTAATTTTCCACTTTCAACTATAATATTATGGTCTTAGTCAATCGAAAAGAAACATCAATCCCATTCGTTGAACAATTTACTAGAAGTATAAAAAACGAAACTTCAAAACATGTTCCAAAGAAGACCACAAACCCCCATATTCCACTAAAAAATTCCAAGGAAATAGTACACACACCTTCCTTGAAAGCCGGCTTATTAAAATATAATAACCTTAATTTTCCTACCTTCCTCCTAGACCAATGTGTCACACGTTTTGACACTTTACAACATATTCAAAGTTCAAACATTATACAAACTCTATATAAACTCATACATCTCATTCTTCATGTATTCAAACACATAGATTTTTCTTACTAATTAATCTAACTCCATTTGTAGTTTTGTACCAAAATCAAGATTCTTATAACTTCTTAACCATGAGTTTCTTGATAGTTAAATTCATCCAATACTTCATCTTGCAACTTGTTTTAACCCGGGTCACCGAACTCTTGAAGTTTATCTCAACATTTAATTCCTGGGTCCATCGGTTTTACCTTCAACACTCCAAGAATCAAGTTGAGAAGCCAACCCATGATTCAAGATTGTCAAGCTCACACCTTTCTTTCACTAACAAGACCACCGATGATGACAGTGTCCGAGGCGATGATTTGGAGCTATTGATGACGGATTTAGGTGTTTTTTCCCACCCTGGAGGTGAAAAGCTGCCGGAGGTGTTGAATTCTACTTATATTTTCAATATTTTTGAAGCGGAACAGCCAAGATTGGATGAGGTGAAAGAAGCTTTTGATGTTTTTGATGAGAACAAAGACGGGTTTATTGATGCAGGGGAGTTGCAAAGAGTTCTTTGTGTTTTAGGAATGAAGGGAAGTGCGGATATGGGAGATTGTAGGAAGATGATCAGAGCGTTTGATGCGAACGCCGATGGTCGGATAGATTTTGGGGAGTTTGTGAAGTTTATGGAGAACACTTTGTGTTGATCTTCATATTATTGCCGTTTTTTTATTGTTCATATTTTTTTGGAAGATTAGGGTATTATTATTTTTTGAAATTGTACTTAAGGTATGAATTTCAAAGGGTTGTTTTAATCTTTATAAATGTTATAGGTTGTTTTTGTGTTGTTTGAAATCATGAGGGTGTTAAATGTCAAAGTTTTAATACCTAAGGAGAGAAGTTGCTAATTATTTGTAACTATAAGATATCATTGATTTGTCATCTTTTGATGGACAAATAATCCCGAATAAGATTAACATGTTGGGCCAATGATCTTTAGATCAAGTGGTGGAAGGCTTGTATTTTTTTTTTAGAGATGCAAGTTCAACTCCCGTTTGATGCAGAGTAAGGCATTGATGGGCAATGATAGGAGACCCAGAGAAATCTGGGTTCGATCCTTGAGCCAAACGGGTTTTACCGGTAATTTCACCATCGTGTTTACGGGCGGGTGGGGTACCGAGTTTTCCTTGGAACTGGTGGGGGACTCGGGTTACTCTCGGAGTACTCCGTTTAGTCCAGTGGGTGCCCTGAGAGTGTTCGGGTTGATTCTGTTGGCCATTCAAAAAATAGATTAACATGTTGGGTCAAACAACAAAACCTTTGAAGTTAAAGTAAACCTCCTTTTAAAGGACAAGGGATCAAGCCTTGGGAAACATCGCCTTCAAGAAAAATATGTGAGTTTGTGGAAGTGTTGAACACTCGTATAAAATGGCAATAAACTTTGTATTTGTTATGGTTTTGGCATTCACAAATATCATATTTTTCTGTGTATGCACTTTTATGTGTGTTTCTCCCAAGTTAGATGTTTATCAAACGCTTGCTTGACCTTATCTAACCTTATATTGATTTCGTCTTTGTCTCATCACTCATGTTCGCTGAGGTCTAAGGTAAGGTAATATCATTGTAAGTTCTTCAGTTGTATCGACTATTAAAGATAGAGTGAGGTTAACATACATGCGTGATTATACTTTCCATGCGTGATTATCACCCCCCATGCGTGATTATCACCAAAAAATGGATCCCATGCGTTATGTTTTTTGTCGCGTACGTTAATGTAGGTTAAGGCGTTTTGTACATTATACTTCTCATTAAAGATATTAGCTATATTTTTTTTTTTGGAATGACAATGGTTAAAGATGTTAGATATAAGATGGATGACGTTCAAAGCATAAGTTGTGTCAAGGCCCAATATGCTGAACAACATGAGGTTACTTCTCTAACCTAAATCAAATGCAAATTCTAGTAAACAATCATATAACTTTTTTTATCTAGAGTAAATTACAAAGTTCGTCATTTATGTATGTCACTTATTACAAAGTGTGTCCTTTATCTTTACTATTTACAGACAACATACTTAATGTTTGTAAAACCATTCAGGTTATGTCCTTTACCCTAAACCTAGTTTATTTTCCTAGTTAAGTCAGGTCACGTGGGAAGCACGTGAGGGCATTAATGTCAATCCACCTACCAATTACACCCACCATCATCTACTCCATCCTGCAAGAGAAAACAACAATGGCGATCCCTAAAGATTACATTCGACTCAGAGCTGTATGTATAGGTTTTCGGGACTCAGTCCCTAAAATCCCTAAACATCTGCCATGTCTATCCATACATTCATCATGTTGTTATAACCATCATCTTCTTCATCATATCCTTCTTTGAATCAGAAAAAAGATTCAGAAGAAGAACAAGAGAGACAGAAAACAAGATGAGATCAGTGGGGCACCTTTTCTAGGGTTCACCCCTCTGATTCTTCTTCACTCTCTTCGTTTTCTTCCTTTTTTTCATCCCCAATTTAGGGTTTCCATCCTCAGGTACGCCCAATTCATCAGATTACACAGTTTTTTTGTTCAAATTAGGGTTTCCATTATTCAATTGGTGCTGGCGATTGTTTAACTTTGTTGATTTCGAGTCCAAATTTGCCGAAAAAAATTGAATGAAATTGTATCTTTAAATTAGGGTTTCTAAAGCTGATTGAAATTGTGGGAGAAGGGGTAAAATTTATGTCGAATTCAATGGATTTATCAGATTTACCACCGGAATTGCTCGAAACAATCGCGAAGAAACTGAAAATTCATAAAGATTACATTGTTATTTTCTCTTGCACGATTGCGTAAGGTGATTTGCAGGGGGTCGAATTGGGGATTAGGGTTACGTATGTGCAAGTGACTTGCAGGATGGAGAAGATGATGGTGGGTGAAATTGGGTTTAGGGTTTTTATAATATGGGACTGTAATTGGTAGGTGGATTCACATTAATGCCCTCACGTGCTTCCCATGTGACCTGACTTAACTGGGAAAATAAACTAGGTTTAGGGTAAAGGACATAACCTGAATGTTTTTTCAAACATTAAGTATGTTTTCTGTAAATAGTAAAGATAAAGGACACACTTTGTAATAAGTGACATACATAAAGGACGAACTTTGTAATTTACTCTTTTATCCAACTTTGAATCCGTGAGTGATTACACTCTCTTACAAGTGATAAACCAACTAAACAGCCAATCTTCTAATTCATTTAATTGCATATTCATTTGGTTCAATTCAGTAAGATTTCAAAAAACTAAATCACAATCAGAAAATTTTACTTCTAATCTAACAGCCATTATTATAAGAATAACAACTTGAGACATTGAATAGGAGCAAGCGTGCTTAGTATATCATTGGCAAATTGGATTTTAATAATCCGAATTGGCACTTTTTGGCTGATAATAATCGCAACTCAGTTAATTACCCACAATAATCCGAACTCTTCCATTTTGTTTGTAAAATAGTCCACCGTTAAAAAAAATAACGGAGTTAAGTTTTTTTTTTCAAATTACAAACCGATATTTTCAGGCTTTTGATCAGAACCAGGATACGAGTCAATTGATGTAAAACTTACATCAAAACGGTGCTCTAAACGACTTGATTTTTGTTAATTAGAAGTTCAAACACCCGAATTGAAGCACCGTTTTCGTCGTTTAAAGCATTGTTTCGAGGTAAGTTTTACATCCATAGACTCGTATCCTCGTTCTGATCAAAAGCCGAAAAACATTGGTTTGTAATATGAAAAAAAACTTAACTCCATTATGTTTTTTTAACGGCGGACTATTTTACAAACAAAATGGAAGAGTTCGGATTGTTGTCGGTAATTAACTGAGTTGGGATTACTATCAGCAAAAAAAGAGCTGGTTCGGATTATTAAAATCTAATTTGCCTATATCATTTGTTTATTGTTATTATTTTTTATTTTTTTGTCTTTTTTGTTCTTTTTATCTTGTTTTCTTTTTCCTAAGTTTTCATATTTTCCAGTTATATAAACAATTAGTGATCCAGGGCTATAACTTGCTTCATATTTTCAACCGAGTAAAGTTCATTAATCGCGTTGGCTATGTGAAAATCTATTCCAATTGATAAAAACGCACTCACAGTAGAAAAGTTAGGAGGATCAATGACACATGCGACATGCCACGATAACCATCCTGGGTATGACTTAAATCCAAACCTCTAAAAATCTTAAGCAGGGGCGGATCTAGGCCATTGGTTCCCATGAACCCATTCGGCTTGGAAAAAATGAAACCTTAAATGATTTGGAAAAAAAATAGTGAAAATTAGTGAGAATCTACCAAAAGAAACCCAGTAAAAAAAGTTCTTAGATCCACCACTGAATTCTTAATTAAGTGGAACCAAACCCGAGATACCAAGGGGAATTTAATGACCAGTAATAGTGTAACACCCAAACTAAAAATAAGTTGACAGATTACTGCTACATATGTTAGAAACAACATAAAGTTCATAATCCAAATACCCAAAAGAAAAAAAAAATTAAATACTTAGCAGTAAATAACTCACTATATTTAACTCAAATAAAAGCACTCTTTTAACAGTTTATGTTTTTTTCATAGCCACCAACAAACCACGAAAACAACTAATCATGGTTGAGTTAAAGCTGATGAGTGGATAAAAAGAATAACAAATCAACAATAATAGGTATCACACAATATATCAAACGATAAATGATAGCCAAATACAAGATGTATAGATTGATGATGATAACAACGAAAAGTGGTGCACAACTTAAGCTCACAATTGTAAATATTTGGACAAAATCTTTGGCTGAGAAAATATATAAAAATGTGGTTTTACAATTATCTTTTATAAACTAGAGTTTTTAGGTTTTAGTGAAACTAGAAATGTTTCTTTTATTTAATGAAAAATACTAAGATTCTCAATATACAAGTCCTCTAACCAACTAGTGATTAATGTAAAGTGAGCTTGACAGTAACAGCATCCAACAAATCTACTGCACATACAACAGCTGTTTGAAATCATTAATCTCTGTGTTAGAATTCGGAATAACAAAACCTAAAACATAACAAAGACTAACAATCCTAACTATTAACACATTATACGAAAATACCCATTGAGCGGAAAACAAAACAAACACCTCAGCAGGGTGCCCAGGCAACTAGCTTATGTACCAAGTGCCGAGTGTGACGCGTGATGAGGTAACGACGTGATGGCATTTACACCGGACATCCAAGAAACAGAACAAATTATAATAGAACCGCTCAGTACCAACAATTTTATAACAAGATTTTCTCAGTTATTTCACAAACAACAAAAGAGAAACCCCTATAGACTGTGCAAGCAAATCAAAACATAAACAAAGATATTGGAACGATATAATTGAAACGATACACAGAAGATTAGCATGCATGGCCTGTGTAAGGATCACACACACAAATCAAGAAATGGTAAAAAAAGAAGAGAACATAAAGATGTAAACAAATTAGCAGTAACGCATTCAACGGCCAAAATAAGATTAAAGGTTAACGTTTGTTATCTAAACTTATTTCACTGCACACACTCCATCTGTTCTAACTTCTTCACTATTTCACATATAACATATGTACACTAAACTCGAACACTTTCGAATTCAAAATACACACTCTGTCTCTATCTCTTCGGAACAATGGAAACTACAACGGACGGAATTAACTTACCTCACTTCCCATTTTTGCATGTTACTGAAGCCCATCTCCATGCAACACATACACCTTTGCGGTTTCCATTGCCACAAAATCTCGCAAAATCAACCACTTGTTACTTACTTACGAGCTCTCTTGGAAATTAAGCGACCGAGATAATGCCGCAGGGTTAGCTTGAAGTGCGGGAGACGCTTCTTTGATCGGGCTTTTGTCTTCGCTTTTGGATTGAAACGCCTTAAACACACCTCCACCATTTCCGCTAGTGGTTCTATCGTTTTTGATTCCCAAAGTGGCCCATATCGAGCTTTTTGCAGCTTCTTCCGGGTCATCAATCCGCAATGTTTTCGGAACCCATAGACTTTTTTCCGCTTCGTTTTCTTTTATGATTTCATCTTCTCCGTTCTCGGCCCGTGAGTGTTTCCCCAACGTCGGGGATATCGGACTGGACGGAGACGCGGCGTACGTAACCGGAGGAGCAGGATGGTAACTCGACGGATGAGGAACCCACTGCATACTCCATGGGCCCGGGCTCAAACCTGGGCCAGAGCTTGGGCCTGGTACGGGTATAGCACAACCCCAATACGGTGCTGCGGGGTAGAACGGCATAGGAAAGCCCGGCGGGCAGAACGCAGGACCCATTTGTGGGGGCCACGGGTATGGCCATGGTGCGCCAGGAAAGCCTGGTGGGCAGAACGCGGGCCCAGTTGCTGACGGTCTATTTGTGTTATCATCATTACTTGAAGGACCCGGGATTATTATATCTTCCGGCTTACGGAAACTATCTTGTCTCATTGTTTTATCCGCAATTTTCAAAACAGACGCCATTGACTCACACAGAGGTGCGTCGGAACCAAACGTAAGGACCGTGCCATTGGGTTTAAGAAGCGTATTATTCAAATCACCAGAAACAGGTTCGGTGACCGTTATTTGACGGTACTGAGACTGTGAAGTTTTATTCTTACGACGGCCTGCACCAACAGGAACATTCCTCATTGTCCCGCCAGCTGTCCAGTATCTTTGACAGTTCTTGCAAAAGTGTCGAGGTTGATTAACGTTGTAATTGTTGTAGTAACAAAATTTTGTATCCATGCTGTTACATCGAGGACACGGAAGTATTTTGTCCGGCTTTTTTAACGTCTTTTCCTGTTCACTTTGTTCTTCCTCTGATTTTGATACTTTTGCAGTAGCAGATTCGTTTTCAGCGGAAAGTGTTGTGATAGGATTCTCGTTTAATGTTGAAGATGCGTTTGGCTCGGTAACGTCTTCAGAAATTGAGGAATGGGTTATTTCCTCTTCTTTATCAACGGGTTTCTCGTCAGGCTGGCCCTACATTTACCGTAAGTTTATGTTAGAAATGTAATCTTTGAGCATATAAGCTCTCACACAGACACACATACACCTTTCTAGTTCTACTACCTTATCTTGCCAACTTTATATGAAAAACAGAAAGCTAACAATTATCCTTGAATATTATCATCCGTCAAGATTTCACCCACACAATTGACATTTTTTTTATCCTGCTGCAACTGGTAAGCTAGTCAAATGTTCATATAAAGATGACAAGCATGTAATTCAACTTTTTATCATAGTTGTCGGCATTGAATAGCGGTAAATAGCGACAAGATACCTATATGCACCGTAACGATAGCAACGCCCACTATTTCATGTTTAGCGATAAAGTAGTAGAAAATTTGAGAAATACTTTCCATGTATATTTTATAAAAAATAGCTAAAATACGCTATCACTAATCATCTAAATACGCTTCTTTTTCCAATCTTGAAACACAAAAACCATAATGAACTTCGCTATTTATAATTATTAAAAAAAGTAAAAAGAAAATACAAAAACGTATTTGTCGCTAAACACCCTATAACACCATATAGGCGCATCGCTACATAGCGTGCTATAGTTCACACTATAGCCGCTAGTAACAACTATGCTAGCCATAACCACTTTCTTATACCGTCTCAACAGTATTGAACATTAAAATCTTAAATCCTTCAATAAGAAAACACTCGTGTAACATCAAACTCCCGAAAAATCATAACCAGACTTCGCCACAACGCCACACATTAAACCTACCCAAAATAACAAACTTAAATCATCAAATCCCCCAAATTCTAATTCAAAAACAAATAAACAAAAAAAAAAACAGTAACCATATAATACAATAAAACTTATAACTTATAAGCAGCACTAATTTGGTTTTACTTTTACACCAAAAAAGAGGCCAAATTATATGAATATTGGCTTAAAATAACAGCTAAAACTTACACTAAATCACAATTAATTGAAACAAAGCAGATTATAACACCTTAATCACAAACTTCAAAAACAAACAAACAACACTAAACATTGACTACAATAAAAACTTATGAACAACAACAAATAACCAATTTATTTCAATATTCACTTAAAAAATAACAACTAAAACTTACACTAAACCAAAATTAATCAAAACAAAACAAATTAACACACCTTAATCATCAAACAAACAACGCAAACAATCAAACAAACCCTAGAACCTTCAATTAACATAAGATCCATCATCAAACACGAACAAAACCCTAAATCAACCAAACAAACATTGAATCACCTTACAATCACCGTCCGATTTACAGTCATCATCATCATCCGACGGCAGCGGATCTTCGGTGTTAACGGCGTCAACATCGGCGTCATCCGGCAGCTGAATGGTCTTACCGAAGAGCTTAATGGCGGGATCCGACATTTCCGGCAGATCGGACGGTTGGATTTGGATGGATAATATTAGGAGATCTAATCGGGTGTGGGAAGAATACGGTGCGGATCTTTTGTGTGTGTGTGTGTGTGTTGGTGGTTTTGATCGTACTGCCACGTTAGCAAAGTGAGATGAAATATGAGCCACAAGCTGCGTATGTGGCTGTTTGGATTTTCTCTCTCTTCCAACTTTCGCTCTTTTTGATTCTTGCTTATTTGCTGACTCGGCTATTTTTTGTTTCTTCCCCTTTGCTTTTGCTTTATTTTCATTTTAGTTACTTCATCATGTAAATGGAATCAATCTTTAAAAAAAACGGTTTAAACCAGCCAGCCAGTTGTACCGATTGAACCGTCTGGTAGAATCGGTTAAACTGTTTCTAAGCCAAATCCGGTACAGTATAAAAACCGGTTGAACTGTCAGGGCAGAGCTGAATTTAAAGTTGGCAAACTGATAAGATGTTGGATTCGAATTCTGTTTAGTTTTGGTTTCAAACATGAAACCCTGGTTTTGACAAAAGAAACAAAAAAATTGAGAACGGATTTGGGTTAAATGAGATTCGGTTAGAATGTAATTTGGGTTACTTGATTTTAACAAAGTTGAGTTTCGTAAAACCAGTTACCTTATTTGGTTTGGTTATATATCAAAATAGGAACCGAATGCTTGATTTGGTTCGGCTTTATACAGTTTTGGTTCTGTTTGGTTTTCAATTTGATATATTTGAAATAGAATGTTCAACTCCTATACAAAATATAATCTTCTACTCCATAATCACATATAAAACACTTCAAACTTTAAAAATATATGATATTGAAACCATGCTTCAATGATTCAATGGTGAGATTTAAGCATATATTCTATAAATGAATATTACACACACACAAATATGTATATACACACACTTACACATTATATAAAGAGTAAAATACGTTCAAAAGAAAAGATTAATCTCTTTCACTTTTTAGTATAACTTTTTATCATAAAAATGTTAAAATTTAAATGGTTACTGAATATATAATAATGTAATTTAGTTATTCTTTAGGCCATTCCTTATGAGGTGCTTTTTTGGGTTAGATGTTCTCTTTCTCTTTGTATTATGAAAACAAAAATAAACTATAGACACAAATTAGTTATTTTCTAATATAAAGGGGTAACTTGTCATAGGCTAAACCCAAGGGACTAAAAGTGAACACATATCTTGAAACTTTCCAAAATCCACCACATACCCACCTTTGCTTTTCAATAACTTTAGTGCACTTTTTATCTCCTTTAAAAATAAACTATATTTTATAATGTTTCCCCATTCTTTTTCCTTTATCGAAATTCCGCCCACCTTTTTAATAGTTTTCACCTTTTTGGTTTCAATCTTTGTGGATGAAAATGAAACGCTTTGAACCTTCTTTCTACCGACTTCCAAGTGTTTGCCACGTGCACAAACATACGAGATGAGATCGTTTTCAGGGTAACATCAAATAAAAAAGTTTATTTTGCTTCAATAGGATGATAAAAAATCTTAATCATTTATTTTTCAAATCAAATGCTAAGATAAAAGTGTAGGAGAAATGAGAAGTGCAATGGTATCTTGGGAAAATCATATTTATGGACTCTCTCTTTCCACATGCAAGGCACATGCATATTCCATCCCCATTTTTTAAACGTGCATAACTTTTTTTTATATGACATTATTTTTTTATAAAAATTTCACCGTAAAATCGAGCGTCTTTTTATCTTTAATTTGAGTACCATATTGCTATATAAAATATGAAGACTAAAAACCCACTAATGTGTTGTATTTCTATGTTGTATAACATTTTTTATGCCGGATTTTTGTACTATATTTTGTGCTAAATTATTTGTGCTGCATTTTTTTATCTAAATTTTTTTTCTCAATTTTTTGTGTTGAATTTTTTTGTACTACATTTTTTTGCTGAGTGCTGAATTTTTTTGTCTTAAATTTTTTTTCTCAATTGTTTGTGTTGGATTTTTTTATACTACATTTTTTTGCTGAATTTTTTCGTGCTATATTTTTTTGTACTAGATTTTTTTGTGCTATATTTTTTTGTACTACATTTTTTTTCCTATATTTTTTTTACTAGATTATTTTTGTTGTATTTTTAAAAAAACAAAAGGGGTGTCACATGTCATTTTCACTCTTATTTATAAGGACTAAAATGACCTCCATTCTTACTTATTAGTAGTGTCACATGTCATTATCACAATCCTTCTTAGGCTATTTAGACAAAATTCATTTTTTAGTAGATCCTTCCCCATCGTTTCCCACTACGAATCCGATGAAGTTATATAGGAAATCACTTAATATGTTGTTGATTAAAAAAAATTAATTACATATTTCTCCTTAAAAACATCTTAATTATATATTTACCCAACTTAAAATTAAAATTACATATATTTCATTCCTCAACTAATGAAACTGCAAATTTACCCATTTTGATTTATTTTATTAAATATAAATTATACAATGACTATTTTACCCTTACTTTTACTAAAACCTTAAAAAATTTAATATTTATCCATTTATACTAGTTTTTGTGGCTTTTCACATTTATTTTTACATTTCGCTAGTTAGTTTTTTTTTCGTTTTTTAAACGTATAATTTTTTTTCTTTCAGAATTCTTTTTATTTTTACTAAAACTTAAAAATTTACATATTTATCCATTTCGTTTTTTACATTTGTGGTTTTCTTAAAAGTGTGTTTTCTTAAAAACGTATACAAGAGAGTGTGTGTCATTTTCTTAATAAAAAACGACAATTGTGTTTTTCTTTTAATCATTAAAGGTAGCTTAAAGTATAGATCTAGGGGTGTATGTGATTTTCGGCTAATGTATAGATATATATACATTAAAATATATTTAATGATTAAAAGAAAAGGAAAAAAAAGCAAAACAAATAACTTAGTAAAATTGTAAAAAAAAAATTAAAAAAAATTGGAAACAAAATCTGACTAGCGAAATGTAAAAAAAAAATAAAAAGAACTGTGGAAAAGGCATAAAAACTAGTAAAAATGGATAAATATGTTAGTTTTAAAAGTTTTATTAAAAATAAGGGTAAAATAGTGATTATATAATTTGTTTTGAATAAAATAAATCAAAATGGGTAAATTTGCAATTTTATTAGTTAAGTAAAGGGATATATGCAATTTTAATTTTAAGTTAGGTAAATACACAATTAAGAAGTTTTTTAAGGGGAAATATGCAATTATCCCTAAAAATATATATGGATAAGTTTTTCATTATACATAAAAAAATCATATGCTATTTTGTTTTTTAAAATGTAAACTAAGCAATTTTGAAACGTTGATTATTCTCTCGCTACTAATAATGTGATCTCACAGTTTATGTGATTTTGAATTTTTCAGGCAGTTTTTCTTCTTCATGTTACTAATTTCCACCGAATTTTTTCTTCCATGTTTGGTTTCAATTATGTTTATGTGAACAACACGGTTTGATTTTTTGTTTCATAGTGATTTTTTTTCAAAGCTTATGGTTCATCAAACATTTTATAGTTCTAATAAAACTGTCATGTTTAAAAACGTTAAAACACAGGATTCTTTGTAGGAGAAAGGTGCCACCTCGGTTCGTTAACGACTTGAAACATCATGCCGACTAGTTAATGGGCCCCAAGGGCACCCATTGCCATTCCAATGGCGGGCGTGAAGCAAGGAAGACTTTGGGGAAGATGGCAGGGCCCACTCCAACAACCAATCACATTATTCCTTTTTTTTTCTTTTTATATTTTATTTTGTATTTTGTTGTTATTCCACGACACCGTAGTTATTATTACTTTCCTTGCATGGTGCTGAGCTGACAACATTTTTTTGTTGGTTATCGAGTGCGATTTATTATTATTCCGCAACACATAGTCTAAGATGTAAACTAATTCAACCTTTAAATAACTATATAATTCTAATTATTTTTTATATGGTTTAGTGTTTATCTATTTTAAATTGTAACTAGATTTAATCCCGCGCGCGATGCGCTGCGGATTCTACCACAATCACCCAATAGTTTTAACCCCAATATGCCCCTTATTTTTCTTTTCACGCCTCTTTAACACGACAATCTTATATTTTTCATTTATCAAATAGATAAGACTTGACATGAATATGAGAACATGTTGTACACTTGAAACTGACATCGAAGGAGAGCATAGCCTAACCACCATGAGACCTACATGGAAATCTATCTTCAACTCCATTCGACCTGTTATCCCATGATATATTCTTCCAATTGGGAAACAACCCACCAATAACTCGATCACCTCCGAAAGGGAGTATTATAGCACTTAAAAGGCCTTTCGTTTCTGCGCCGTCATAGCCTCCGGCATGCTAGTAGGAACACCGCATTTTTTAGTCCAATGCCTAAACCAATGCTAATAGCAGGAGTCTAAGCGTTGGGTATGTGCTTCATTACACTGTAAACTATGATTACACCGTCATACCCTTCTGCTGTTAAATGAGCTAAACTATGTGAGTTTATTAGTGAGCTATATAAGTACATACATGGTGTTTGGAAAAGCTGTCGTTTTGCGAATGCGTGTTCATCTTCAGTTGCAGCTGGTGTGTTGGGAATTGGAGTTGCTTGAGTCGCAGCTAAAGTAGATTTGACAGGTGGTGTGTAACAACTCTCATCAAAATTACTATTTCTTACTTTATTTTGCCCAATAGGAAACCCTAATTGAGACCCCCAAGTAATATTGCATGGCCCCTAAAATTTTAAGAACAATCGGAACTAGGATCAGGGCCCCTAAAACTTAGGGGGGGTATTCCCTAATTGGTATTATCTTCGCAGTTTGTTGTAGAATGCGAAATTCATCAAACCGTCGACTCACCCGAGCTAGTAAGACACGAGGCTACCCTATGCTAGGGGGGTACCCCTCGCGCCACGCGAGCCCGCCGTTTTTCCAGTATAAGTAGAGGGCTTTGGCACTTGAAATTTGACGTTGGTTCGACGTAAAAACTCGTTTCCTACATTGAGATATCGTCTGTATACTCCAAAAACACACACAAACACGAAATTCTGCCGCGATAACAGGGTAATAACTCGATCACTGCTACGATTTAATGTCCGATCGATTGAGACCGGTCCGATGGATGTTTAAGTGTTGTCCGTAATTGGGCTATACTTTGTCATTCGTCGTGAGGGTTTTAATCTCGTGAGTTGTCGTAAAAGTTGTATTAAGTTACTGACCTAGTTTTCGTGTGCATTGTTATTTGAATTAGGTTAACCAGGCTAAACGCTGCCCGTCTAAATCTGCAATGTGTGTCATTCTCTTTTTAACAAATTGTTTCTAAAACCCTATTTATTTTCAAAGTTATAATTTCAGGGATTAAGTCTGTGTGATCTTCAATTACTGCCGGTATGTGGGGTTTTGTATACATTACTTGATACCCGTCACCATTGGACAACGAGTTAGCCAATGGGTGATCTGACCATAGTCACCGATACAGTCGAGTGACAAATACCGATTTGGGGTAATTGGTTGATAGAAACAATGTAATCACCCTTAATACTGTATATTATAACAAGGTGTCATTTTGTTCAACTTGAGTGACTCGCCAGTATTTCTCTGCTGATAAAACATTTTTAAACGTGTTTCAGGTGATCTGCTGTGATCCAGGAAAAAGTGTCGTGTAGCACTACAAGCTTGAAGAAGTGGCTCAATAAAATAAAGAGACATGTTTTTTGTAAAAACAGGGATT